>PVLD010011363.1:0-65718 GCA_004027595.1 Dinomys branickii
GGGGGGGGGCAGGCAATGGTGCTTGTGACCTGGGCTGGAGGTGGGCAGAGGAGCTGAGTGGTGCATGGCTGACGAGCCGGTGCACTTGGGGGTGAGTCGGGTGGATGGCTTGGACGGTGGGGTGGGGATGATAGGCCCAGGGCTGGAGAGCTGGGTGGTCAGGAGGGATGGGCAGACGCTGGGATCTGCCCCCTGGTCTGACAGCCACATCTTGCCTCTCTCACCTTCCTTCCTACCAAGCACCTCCTTTCTTTCCTCCAGCCCAAGGCTTAGCCCAAACTCTGTGTGCCCTCTGGCACCACCATGAAAAGAGCAAGCTCACCGTTGTGGCAGCCTGGGCCACCAGGTCAGTACCACTCACCCTGTCGCTTGCTGTCTCTGCCAGTGACTATACATTTCAGGTGCGGCACCCAGTGCCAGTTATGGGGGACCAGGGATAAAGATCTGGCCAAGAGAAGGAAGCACCAGGGACTCCTTTCCAGTGCCTCCCTGCCCTTTGCTCTGGACCCTTCAGAGATCATCTCCAAGGCACAGTGGTGCGAGGACAGGGGTCAGAGCCCCTGGACTGTCCTGTGGGCCCATTCCAGGCTGCTCTGCTGGGCTCCGTGGCCTATATAGCCTCAGCCGCAGAAGATGAGTTTCTGACATTGGTGGCTCCTTAGGCTGCAAAGTCTGCTGGGGTGAGCATACAGTGCGGCCACGGCCTGGTGGAAGAAGCCTCTGGCGGCCCCTGAGGCCATTGTGGAAGGTGGAACTGGGGTAGGGTGTCCTGGGCAGACTTCCTGGAGGCCAGGGGTCACCCCTCCTCGGTGGCCTGTGCTCTGCCTCCTCGCCTGTGCAGGTGACTGTCAAGCGCTGTCTCCTCCTGCTTGTTTACCCTCTTGCAGGGCTAGTAGGGCACATGGGAAGGAAAGCCAGCCTCCCCCAGCAAGGCAGATACTCTCCCTGCTAATTGGTATTTGCATGGCAAATCCCGGTAAAGATGTGATCATTTGCATATTCTAGGGGTAATGATATTTGATGTTGTCAACTTATTACAACCTTAATCACCACTCAATTTCCTGCTTTCCAAGCTCCCAATCACACTGCCACCCAAAATAACCACTTCTTTGAAGCCTGTGCAGAGCCTCCCCGGGAGGGAGCCACATGGGGACTCCAGGGAGGGGCCGAGTGACGGGCAGCCCTGCCAGTGGTGCTTCCCGTCTCCTCTCCCCTCCTTCTCTCTCCTCCTTTCTCTCCTTCCTCTGTTTCTTCTCCTTGTGGCTCATCCCTGCCCAGCCTTCCCCCCAAGAGTGACTCCTGGCAGGAGCAGGGAAAGAAGTTCCCGCAATGGTCCAAGCATCTAATTGGGCAGTGTTTGTTTCCAGGAGAAAGAGGGCCACTTCTTCCGAAGACTACAATGGCTCCACTGTGCCTGTTTGCAGAAGAAATACTCTATATGAATAACAAACGTGTAGCAGGCGTTGCCTCTGCTGGGCCTGACCCCTCCCACCTGGCTGGGCGCTGCCCAGGAGTGACAAGTGTGGGCCATCTTGTCCGGCTGGTGTCGGGAGAGTGTTGTCCTGCAGACTGGATGGACACCTGCCACCCGTACTGAGCAACCAAGCAAGGACACAGTCTTAGCCTCCCTCAGTTTATTCATCCGTGAAATGGCATCTGCCTCTTAGAGTTGGATGAGGACTCAGGAAAGTGGTTGTAGACCAGAGTCTACACTGGCAGGGGCTCTGTGGTGCTACCCAGCTGGGCACCAACTCTGAGATCTCTGCTGAGCACCACTCATGCTGTGAGTGAGGCTGCTACTTACTGGGATGGACTGAGGGCCGTAGGTGCAGCCCAGCAGGCTCAGTGACACGTGGGTCAGGCCGTGCCATGAAGTAGGGGTGGGGCTCTAGAACTCCCTTTGGAAGAGGGTCCAGGACAATTCTGGGTTTGCAGAGCCCAGCTTTGGGCCTAGGGGGACCTGGTGTTCTGCAGGAGGGTCCCCTCTCACTGGTCCATGGGACACTGCAGATGAGACCATGGTCAGACACAGGGCAACAGATCCTTCTCTTCTGCTGGCTGTGGCCATGAAGAGGATAGGGTCCACTCCACCAGGGGCTCCTTTCTCAGGCTCCCTCCCAGAGAAAGCTGCATGCCAGCAGCACCCCCCACCATGCAACTTGGGGAACAAAGCCTCTAATCACCATCACTGAGTAAGCAATGTCCTCATTTTTTGCCTCTTGATGCCTCAGGAAGATGGTTGTTAAGTTCCCATGTGGTCGTTCAAGGAATTGGCCTCTGAGGCACCTCAAGTTGCTGAACCTGGACGTGCACCCAGCCCTGTGCCTTCCTGTGGATTCTCCAGCTGCAAGACAAATGTCACAGAGGCTGCTTGAAGCCAGCAGCTCTGCAGAGCACAGGGAACTGGGCCTCACCCCGCCGCTGCCCCCAGGAGGGTTTCCCAGGAATGGAAGACACTTTGAAGGAGGGAGGTGCTGAGGAGTCAGGAAGGGGGCAGCTCAGAATGAATTAAACATTCGCTGAGCTCTTTCGAAGCAGCTGCTACCAAAGGGGCAAAATGCTTTAATTAATAAAGCACAGCCAGGGAGAGGAAGCTGCTTTCTGGCGCTGAGCCTCAGGGCTCCAAGAACAGGATAAACAGAGCAGAAGCTGTTGCCCCGCTGCCAGGGTTGAGCCAGGGAGGATCATGACAAGTACTTTTGCAGGGCCCGCATGAAACAGCTGCTCAGCTGTCCACCCAGTGCCCAGGGAGATGAGGCCTGTCCTGTCTTGGCTTCACAGCCCAGACCAGAGCTAAGGCCACCCCATTGCGATGCTGGGTAAGTCATTTTCTCTCTGGACCTTGGCTTTCTCTCCCATGGTTCTCATGCTGGGTTCTGGGGAGCCATCAGGTTCCTGGAAGATGTCTTGGGGATGTCTTTGGGAACCAGAGTATAGGCAGGTGGGGCTCTGGGCCTCAAACCCCTTCAATCAGAGAGGCTTTGCCTTCATCATCTGATATTCCAGGCTTCAAGTAAGTTGTCCTTTCAAGAAAACACGGCAGGTTTTTCTAAAAAATTCAAAGCTATTGGCTTAGATGTTTTCTCCTACCTCTTCAGGAGTTCGGGCCCCAAAGTCAAACAGTTCCCCATTGGCCAGTCAGCTAACATTTGTTACAACCAAGCACCCACCCTGCATTGGATGCTAATTCTCTCAAAGGAAATCAAAGAGTCCCTATCTTAAAACCAGAGGCCTCCCATCTAATCCAAGTGCAGCCAATATATGGCACACATGGCTTTGCCTATGACTGTGCCCATGGTAGACATTACTAATCCACTACAGAGTTTGTCTGTGACCTCATACTTTCTCAACCTCCTGCTGCTCTGGGAATCCCCTACCAATCGATAGGCCCTAGAGCAGAAAAATGACTCCTCTCTATTCCCTGTATGTCTGTTGTAACAACAGAAATTTCTCAATGATTCAAGCAAGAATCCTGTTATTGTTCATTTATACAGTGGGTACTTAATGAGCACCTACCATATGCCACTTATTGAGCACCTACTGTATACCAGGTTCTATTCAAGGAGCAGTGTATCTTATAGCCAGGTAAAGAGAGAGATGATAAACATGTACACAAATATAAAAATAAGAACATGTGAGAGGGTGAAAAGTGAGGCAGACAACTTGATACTAAAGAAAAGAACTGGCTGGCTACTTGGCCTGAGGAGGAGCTACATGACAGGAGGTATCTGAGCAATGGGTTGGATGAAGCCGTACAAAGGTCTAATGAAAGATCCGTCTTAATGAAGAAAACAGCCGGTACAGAGGCTGTGAGGTAGGGCTGGGCTTGTGTGTTCCAGGAACAGCGAAGAAGACCCCAGCGCTGGGGCCTGGGGGAGGAGAGACTTACAGAACGAGGTGGGAGAGACCAAGCCTCGTGGGTCTTGTGGACTGTTGTCGGGAGACTAAGTCTGAGAACCACGGCAGCCACCGAGCAGAGGGGCAGGGCCCGACTGACTTTAGAAAGCTCCTGTGGCAGCAGCAGACCATGCCCTGCTGGGCCGTGCTCCAGGGGATTTCCCTGAGGCCACCGTGAGTCTGCTCTCGCTGGCTCCTGGTCATAGGTGGAAGAAGGCTGCATCTCAGTGGTTCCCACCTCCCTTTCTGGAGACTCTCGCCTGGGGAGGCTCCTGCTGCCCCTCCACATCCCCTCCCAGCCCCATCCCAGCTGATCCCCCGGGGCCTGTGGGACCTGCATCTTTTCCAGCTCAGCCACCAAACTGCCCCTGCATGTGTCCAGCCTCCGCATTAATATCTCTGTGGGCGACAGCTAAGGGTGACCTGCCCCAGGTCATGCAAGGGGCGGGCAGGAGGGGAGGGGCTGGGGAGTGACTGTAACTGAGAGGGAATTCAGAAGCAAATCTCAGCTAACATGCTGTGGTCCAGACTCATCCCTCCCCGAACCCCGACACACCACGGGACCCCACTCCAGTCCTTCCCCAGCTCAGGTCCTGCGATTGTTCACAAGGGGTCCACACACACTCTCCGGATCCCCTGTGGAGCAGATGAATGATGTGTCTTGCCCATCTACACAAGACCATTTTTGAGGGTATAAAGATGCTGTTGTTATTCATAAAGGGGAAACGCTATGTATGCACACCGGCTCAATTCCCAGTCACTGCTGCCGTGTTGAATGCTGGCAGTCACTGAGAAATCACAGCCACTGTCATGTGGGACCTCATGGATCAGCTGGGTGCGGAATGGGGGAGGCTTCGGAGAGCCGATGTGCATAGCCAGGCTTGGGCGGGGGGAAAAGCAGCTCTCAGAGAAACCGGGGCAGCGGGAGCCTGTGTTTTCAGGCAGGGAAGGAGACCACAGCACAGCGCGGTGAAGGGATCAGCAGGCGATTGTATCTGGCTTTGCCTTTTGTGCTCATTCCTTTTCGCAACATTCTACCATGAGCCTTAGTCCCTAAATCGAATCACATAAAAAGAAGAGACCAGCGAGGTGGAAAAGATGGAAAGCTACAGGGGTTCAGCAGAGAATTCCGCGCAACCTCCCTGTGCCCTGCCGTGGGGTGGCGAGCCAGGTCCTTGGGGCTGCCTGGCCCGGGCCCTGGTTCTGCAGCCAGGTGGGTGGGGAAGGACACAGGGAGGAAGACAGCGAGGGCACAGGGGTCCTGAGCGCTGGGCTGAAGGAGAGCCCTGGGGGTCCTCAGCAGCCGCTCAGGAGAGCAGCCCCCCACGCTCTGGGGGTGTACAGGGCAGCCAGACCTCCCCAGCGGCCGGCTGCACCCCGACCAATCTCTCTCACACCCCTGCTGGCCTTCCTGGGACAAAAAGGCTTTGGCTCAGATGACGAAGAAAAAAAAACAAACCTCTGTGCTCCCCATTCAACCTAGGGAATGAAAGTCTATATAAAACAGGTTCTTATCGGCAGCTCCAACTCTCCCTACCTTCAAGGTTCTTTATTTCACTCTGCCGGCAAGTTTCTCCCGACAATTACTGCCTTTGACGAGTGTGCTGGGCTGCAGTGTGTCCTTCGCATCCTGCCTCTGAGAGACGCAGCGCCTGGCCTCCCTCAGGGACGGGACAGACAGTGGGAGGTGGCGGTGGGCAAGCTGAGTGTGACATCTGGGCTACCGCCCACTGCCCAGAGCAAGCCCTCCTGCTGCTAAAAAGACAGACAGGAATTGGACCTCACTTCCTGTGTCACGCTCTGGTCTGAGGGGGTCCCCGTCCCCTGCTGGAGGTGCCAGAGTCCTCTTTGCCACGCTCAGCTTCTGGGCCAGGAATCCCCTGAGGAATGGATCTGTCTCACGTTTCCCAGTAGCAGTGTTGGCTCGGGGCCCAGGAGGGGAGAGAAGATGTGTGCCACGCACAGGCAGCCTCAGGAAGCACCGTGGCCATGCCTTAGCCATTTGCTCTCCCCCCAGGGGGCTGCTGTGGGCTCCCCAAGCCTCTGGGAGCTGCGGGAGATGCCCCTGGTGAGCAGGTGTGGCGGCGGCAGGCATAGGGCCAGGTTGGAGCTGCAGGCGGCAGAGAGGATGGCAGATGACTCAGTGGTCTGTGGACGCCTGGGTGAGAGGTTCAGCCCTGAATGAATGACATGCCCTTTGGTCTGGTGCTTCTGGGCTCAGCATCATTGCTGCAGGGGACAGTTCCGAGGCCTTTATGGACAGGGCACACTGCAGCCAGACCACCTCCGTCATGACCTGAGCAACTGAAGTCAGCCAGGCCCAAGAGTATGAGCTGGACAAAGGCTGGATGTACCCCCGGCAGGGACCTCAGCTGTTGATATGGCTGTATCTCAGTGGAGTTTACTGCTGGGCATGCCCCATTGCTATCCTGCACGCTGGCAAGAAGGGGCTGGCCACAGACCCTGGGACCCCTCACCAGAGCATGCTGGGGTTGCAGGGCAGGGATTCCACTCCGGGCCAACGCATGCAGACTCGCCCTTGGCTGGCCCCATTGCAATGTCTCAGAGTCAAGGCAGAGGCGACTCATTAATTCAACAAATCTTTGCTGAGCCACTGCAAGGTGCTGCTGGCCGCTAGGGCCCTGACCCTCCTGGGTCACCTTTCATTTGCTTATGAGGACCCTGCTCCAGCCAGCCACAGGGCAGGACACCCAAGAGTGGCTCCAACAGGTTTGCTAAGCAGGTGGAAGCCCATCTCTCCACCCTCTGTTGCTGCTCTTCTGCACCGCAGAAAAGCAGAGCAAGGCAGCTACTGAGGGCCACAGGCTCTGTCCCACTCAGCAAGCTCTGAGGGAACGGGGTGATGTTCCTTTGGCCGCTGCGTAATCCCAATGCAGCACAGCATCCTTTATTTAATATATTTTGTTGAGCACCTGCTGTGTGCCAGGCTCTATTTTAGACCCTCAGATAGATCAATGAACAAAGCAGGCTGAGTTCCTGCCCTCGTGGAGGTTCATTTTAATGGGGGCAATAGACAAATAAAATGAAGCAAGAGGAAGGAGGGAGGCAGGAGTAGGG
The DNA here is from genome assembly GCA_004027595.1 of Dinomys branickii. Classification (NCBI taxonomy): domain Eukaryota; kingdom Metazoa; phylum Chordata; class Mammalia; order Rodentia; family Dinomyidae; genus Dinomys; species Dinomys branickii. The sequence continues at coordinate 6,976 of PVLD010011363.1, forward strand.
AGGCCAGGGGTGTACTGGCTGGGAAGGTTAAGTATGAACAAAGACTTGGAAGGAATGAGAGTCAATCACGAGTTTATCCAAAGAGAGAGAGGATGCAAAGGTTTAAGAATGCACTGTTTAAAGAATGTCAGGGAACCTGGGTTTGGCATGAGGGAGAAAGAAAAGGAAGGGAGGTGGAAAGGAGGAGGGCTTTATAAGACTGCCGTGGGCTCAGTGGTGGCCTCCAAAAGGTATATCCACCTCCTAAACGTCCGCAGACTTGGACCTAGTGATGGTGATCTTGTTTGAAAAAGACTCTGTATTAGTTAATTTCCCATTGTAAGAATAAGCTACCTGACGTCTACAGTTTAAGCAGAAGAGCTTTATTAGGCTCACGGTTGCAGAGGCTCAGTCCATGGCTGATTACTCCAAGGCAGGAAGGGCACTGCAGAAGAAAGCTGCTTACCTCATGGCGGCCGGGAAGCAGAGAGACAAGGGAGGGGCTGGGAGGGAGGCCACACCCCCAGTGACCCACCTCCTCCAACCAGGCCCCACCCCCTAACCGCACATTCACCCAGGAGCTCATCAGCATATCCATCTATGCTGGTGGCCCCAGGAGGCTGGAGGTGGCAAGGAGGGAGTCCCTCTGAAATGTGGCTGGGCTGACACTGACTTCCCATCTCTGGCCTTCAGGATGGGAATAGCCCACTTCTGTTGTTTTTGCCTCTCACATGGATGGAAAGTAGTCCCTGCAGCCATGCTAGGAGCCACCTGCAGATACCTTGTGGGCTCACAGCTTCCAGCAGTCACTCAAGTGCAGGGCAGCTACATGTCTTACTAAAGGCTGGAGGCAGACAGAAGCATAAAGAGGCTTTGTCCATTACCAAGCCATCACCTGGATAAGCACTGTGGGGGACAGACGCGCCAGGACCAGCCCTGTATTCCCAAAGCTCACCATACAGGGCAGAACAGAGAGAAGGGGTGAGGAGAGATCAGACCGGTCAGAGGGATTCGCATGTGGTCCGATGGGAAGTACACAACTCAGCGTCACATCGCTGCCTGTGTTTCATGCTCGTAAGAACTGGAGAAGATTGGCACTGCTATACCCATTCTGTAGATGAGAAGGCCAAGGCTTGCTCAGGATCACGGAGCTGATGAGGGCAGGCCAAGGCCGAGACTCAGGCAGGTGTCTGGAGAGGAGGGAGAGTGGAGGAAGGGAAGCAAGGAGCTCAGGCAAGGCCACCGGAACAATAGGAAGCAGAGCGAGGACTCAAACCCAGGACCTCAGTGGTACACAGATCATAGATTCACACATATAGGATCTCCCACAAGTTATGTTCCTGGGCAGAGGGTACCAGGGGAGCTGGCCAAGAGCAGGGTAGGGGTGACTTCGCCCAGCATGTGGGAGCCAGCTCTCGTGTGTAAGGCCCATGAGAAGGTAGATGGGAAACTCAGCAGCACCCACAACTCCTCCCACAGGGGCCCTTGGTCCCCAGGTAGTCACCCCAGTCACTTCTGTCTCCTCCAGCCCTAGGCCACAGGCCAGTGAGAAGCCAGGAGTCTCAGATAAAGACCAGCAGCCACGCTGGAGCCACCTGGGCCGCGGTGCTGACATCAGCTCGGCCTCCCCGCCCTCCCTGCCGCCTCTGGATTCACACTGTCAACGCAGCCTGAGCAAAATTAGCCCCACGCTGGCAGCTTATTTTTAATTGTTTCCAAATACGCATCCCAGTGATTATGCAGGTCTAAATAGGAAGTGATGGCAGGAGCAAAGCTGTCTCAGGGACGCAGGGAGGAGGAATTACAGGTTCTCAGCAGCTGCTGCGGGGACCCCAGCCCCGGGCTTCACACTGCGCCCTGCTCTCTCCTTGTAGCTGTTGCTAATAACCACATCAGGCCAGTGAGAAAAGCACGGAGCTGACACCTTCCATAAAACAAGCGTGGAGATCCGGCCCTGGGGAGGCCCGGCTGACGGGCAGAGGAGAAATGGAACATGGCGTGGGGCCGGCGCTGAGGCCGGCCTGCAGCACGTGGCACACACGCGTGTGCCCAGCTGGGCACGAGATGGCCACGCGGCTGCTGCCATGAGACAACGTGAGGGTGGGGCCACAGGAGAGGGGAGAGAGCAGGCGCCCCTCATCTCCCATCCCAGCTCACGCACTCGCAACACAAGTACACATGCACGCACACACTCGCAAGTGCACAAGCATGCACATGGGCACACACACATGCGCGCATACACGCGCACGCATGCACCCCCTCGCTAAGCTCACCTCAGCCTCCTGGGAACTAATCGTGCAGTCACCTCATGTCACAGAAAGCAAGCGGAGGAGGGTGGGGGGCAGACCTTTCTGAGAATCTGGCAAACACCACAGACTCTCTCTGCTGAAGAGTTCAGGGTTCCCAGCTCCCAGAAACCACTCTAGGCCCCCAGCTGAGAGCTGGCTGGGCGCAGTATCTGGTGGTTAAGGGCGAGGCTGGGCGGGACTGGCGTGGGTGGAAGCTCTGACCCATCATTCACACGGAAGGGGTCAGAGCAGGGTCTCTGGCTTCTCCAGGCCTCGGCAGCTCGCGTCTGAGTGAGGGTGGGAGGCTGGGGAGACTGTCATCAGCACCTTGCAGGCAGAGCTGTTGACAGGCGGGATGAGCCCTGAGACCAGGGCTGGACACAGAAAAAGGCCCTCAGTACACCCGTTGAGTGTGATTGTAATTAGAGGCAGGACTCTGCAGAGAAGCATTTAAGCCTCACTTCTATGCTAACTGCTGTGTGACCTCAGGCAACTTCCTGCCCTTCTCTGACCTTTGGTGTTTCCCTCCATGGGTGATATTCTTTGATCTTCTGATTTGTTGAAATCAGAAACCCAAGACTGAGCTTTTGGGGATAAAGAGAACAGAGGGGCCTGGCTCCAACCACCAGGAACCTGGCTATCCCAGAGCTGGGGTCTGATAGTAGGCAGAGCTTGCATCAGGAGAGGGACAGGGAGAGATGTGGAAAACAGCCTCTTGCCAGCAGTGGTCCCAGGGCTGGTGGCTCACAAAGCCGGCTATCTGCCTGGGGCCCAGGCCTTGTTTATTGCTGTTTCTCCAGCACCCAGCACATGCCCTGCACACAGCAGGTGCTAAGAAACAGACAGGCCAGGTGTGGTGGTGCATTCCTAGAATCCTGGTGCTCTGCGAGGCTGAGGCAGGAGGATCCCAAGTTTGTGGCCAGCTTGGGCAATTTAGCAACTTCTGAGGTCCTGTCTCAAAATAAAAAAAGTTCTGGGGTGTAGCTCAGTGCAAAGGCCCTGGGTTTAATCCTCAGTGTTGGAAGAAAAGGAGAGAAAGAAAGAAAGACAGACTAGCTGACAGGCAGGAGGACATACCTGTGTCCCAGACCCTGCCCTGCTTCCCAGAACCTGCTGGCAGCACATCTCTCCCATAGCAGTGAGGATCACACACCCTTTAAGGCAGAGGGCTGATTTGGCTGTGGGTGTGAACAGGGGCAGAAAGTTATCACTTGAAAGCCAGCTGTGGGAGCTGGGACAATTTCACTGAGTATTTTGTGTTACACTCAGAAGAAACATAAGGCCTCAGGCCTAGGAACCCTGAGAGCTGCAGTGTGAAGACTCAGGCCTGAGGTTCAGACCTTGGAGGCCGGGGCTTTGGGCACAGAGTCCAGCAGCAAAGAATTTGACCTGGCCTCAGATTTGAGGCTGGGTACACCAGGAAGGGGGCTAAAACCCTGGCTACATCTCACCTGCATCCCAGCAAGTCTTGGGTCACTTGCCAGTGTCACTGGTACAATGTGTTAGGGCAGGGTGGGAGTGGGACTAGCCATGGGGAGGGCACCAGATGCACAGCCTGGGGAAGGTCACTTCCTAGCCTCTTCCAGCCTCAGTTTTCCCATCTCTAAAATAGAGATAACCAGCATTCCAGAAGGCTGAGGCAGGAGGATCACAAGTTTGAGCCCAACCTGGGCAATCTACCGGTTCATGAGATGATCTCATAAAGGGGAGTGGACTAGGGATGCTGAGTGTGTTTCCCCAAGACTGAAAGTCCCAGAACCCACCTCAGCCCCAGGCGAGGCAGGGTGGCTGGTCACCCCTTCACAGACACCTGGCAAGGAGCAGCGTGGGGCCAGGTTGTGACCATGGCATACCTGGGATGAGTGACAAAACGGTTTCTTGTTCTTCAGTGGGCAGGCAGCTCTAGCTTGGGCCAAAATTTCCAGTGACATCAATACAGGAGGACTCAAAGGCGCCCAATCTCAGGTGCCCCAGAAGCCACCTGGAAACCAGGCTCTGTCGCTTCCCAGACCTGATAAGAAAGGGCCCCAGAAAGGGCTCCAGTGAGAGAATTCCATGGAACGCTTCCAATGGGAAAAGCCACACTTCTAAATCGGCACATCTTATTTTAGAAGTGTACTTGGACTAGACATACATAACTAATCAAATAAATTCAATAAGTAAGCGTTTGAGTACCTTTTCCAGTTGTGTAGGAAAATATAAACTCAAGCTCTTCTCGGGAAAACGGAGAACCCCTTGCATTCAGGGCCGTGCGCCTCGGGGTGCTCGGTGCTCATCAGCACTTCCCCCCTGGTGACCTGGAGCTGTGGATAACTTGGGTCCCCTGGTGCTGGGCAGGAAAGATGGTTCAACATCCGCTCGTGCTGGGGACTTGGGACGCAGCAGTAGGGAAAAAGAAAAAGCACAAAACTCCCTGCCTTGGTGAGCGGTCACTGCACTGGGAGCCTCAGACAATAAATTCACAAACAAATAAATGTATTTTGTGTGGGTGACAAGTGCTAAGAGAAAAAGACTGCAGAGAGGGACGGGAGCGGCAGAGGCACTTGGCATCTGAGGAGGAGGCTGAGCAGAGATCTGAAGGCAGGGAGATGAGGCTATGCCGGTTCCTGAGAAAGAGAACAACAGACAGGAGAGCGGTGAGTGCAAAGGCCCTGGGGCAGGAGCTGCCTGGGGTGTTAAGGACCAGCAAGGGAGCAAGCAGAGAACAAATGAGAGGAAAGTGAAAGGAGACTGGGTCAGAGATGAGGGGGAAGTCAGATCCTGTGAGCCCCACAGGTCAGAATTCGCTTGAGGGTTTCTAAGTGAGGATCCCCTGACTGTTCAGCAGAGAATACAATGACCGGGACAAGGACAAGCCCAGAGAGCAGCGAAGAATCCATTGGCATAAACCAAAGGGAGGTGATGTGTAGGTGCTCAGAGGGTGGAGACATGAGGGAACACAAAGTGACTGCCTCTCGAGTGTCCTCCGGAAGTAGGACAAACAGCATGTGCTGAGGGATTAGATGTAGAGGAAAGAGAGAAGTCCAGGCTGGCTCTAAACTTGTTTTTTTTCTTTAAAAAAAAATTTTTTTTTCCAAGCAGGATCTCTCTACAAAGCCCAGGCTGATCTTGAACTTGAGATCCTCCTGCCTCAGCCTCCTGAGGGCTAGAATCACAGGCATGCACCAAACTGTTGGTCTGGGCAACTGGGAGGATACAGCTGCCACCAGCTGGTGTGGAAAACAAGGGCCGTTGTTCTTCATGTGAGGTGTGAGGTTTGTGCTGTCATTCAGTTCTCCAAGCCGAAATGTGTAGACTATCGGTTACGTTAGTCTGGGCTTTGGAGGATGATGGCGGCTGGAGATTGGAATTTGGGCTCATCAGTTGTAGGTGGTGCTTGAAGCCCTGAGCGTGAAGATCATCTAGGGTGTGAGTTTGGGCAGAGATGAGAAGGCCAAGGACAGGGCCAGGGGCCTGCAGCATTTACAGGTCATGTTGATATGAAGAGACCGGCAAAAGAGGCAGAAAAGAACAACCAGAATCAAAGGAAGGAGAGGTGTCCCGGACACCGGGAAAGGACGGGTCTGAGGAGTGGCACAGAGCGCGGCATTTGGCATTAAGGAGCCGCTGGCCACCTGGACAGTTACAGTGATGCTGGAGCCCTGTGGGGTGGGGGCGGGGAGCCCGACGGGGGGTTCTTGGGAACAAAGGACCTGGAGCAGCACGCACGGGGCCCCGCGAAGGCAGAGCCGCAGGGGGAGCGTGACAGCGGGGCGTGGAAGGAGGACACGAGGGATAGGGGACGTGCGCCTGTGCTCCAGCGCTGTGTGGCGCTGGAGTGGCCTGTGGGGAGCCCTCTGAGCACTTACGCACCACCCTCGCTTAGTTTATGCCAATGGATTCTTCGCTGCTCTCTGGGCTTATCCTTGTCCCTGTCATTATATTCTCTGCTAAAGAGCCAGGGGATCCTCACTTAGAAAATCTCAAGCGAATTCTGACCTGTGGGGCTCACAGGATCTGACTTCCCCCTCATCTCTGACCCAGTCTCCTTTCACTTTCCTCTCATTTGTTCTCTGCTTGCTCCCTTGCTGGTCCTTAACACCCCAGGCAGCTCCTGCCCCAGGGCCTTTGCACTCACCGCTCTCCTGTCCGTTGTTCTCTTTCTCAGGAACCGGCATAGCCTCATCTCTCTGCCTTCAGATCTCTGCTCAGCCTTTTTTCTCAGCAGCCTCTGGCCTCCTTCTCAGATGCCAAGAGATCCTGCTTGGAACGGAGGATGCTGAAAGCGAGAGAAGGCAGTTGCCACCCTTGAGTAGGATGAGGATTCAAAGAGGGCACAGGGGATGACAGCGTCCCCCTGAGGAGCGGGGTATCCCCGGGGCGCTGGGCTCATCTCCTGTGCCTGTGACATCCTGGGCACCCCAAGCAGACACAGCACTCAGGTGTGAAGGGGTAGTGCCAGGCTGTTCAGTGTGCAGCAGGTGAGAGTTTGTAGACGCAGACTGTGAACTCAGACAAAGCGAGGCTCCAGTCTGTGTGACCCTGAATAAATGGCTCAGCTGCTCTGAGCTTCAGTTTGACTCCTTAAAACAAGGAGACTCTCGTGCGTGCAGAGCTCTGATCACGGAGCCTCGGAGAGCGGGAAGAGCTCCGGAGGGGTTAACTATCCTCATTACCAGAAGTTCAATAATTCTCCCATCCGAGCTCATCCAGAGTCTAATAAAATCCAGCATGTAAAAGGCAATGGGCAGCGCCATCAAACTGCAATGCGCAAGCCGGGCACGGCTCATAATCGCCCTGATCGTTTACGACCCGCAGTGGCCTCTGCAAGGAGACAGCCCTGAGGGCTGCGTGGCTCCCAGATGAGAGGCGCCCCCCCCCCCCGCAAGGAAGCCCGGGGCCGAGTGGCAGTGATGCTATTAGAGGGAGAGCGTTAAATCTGCTCCACTTGCTTATTTCTTTTCAAGGCAAGTTACTCACAAGGGCTGGTACATGGTGATTATCAGTAGCCCGCCACCGGGACAGACCGAGGCTGCCCTGTGCTCCCCGGGGGCACGCCACACTGCCAGTTAGCAGCCGCCGACCAACAAACCCTGCTCCGCAAAGGGGCAAGGGTGTCCAGGAGGGCTTCCTGTAGGAGGCAGCTCCTTGGTGGGCTTTGAAGGTGGCTCCAGCCTCACCCAAAGGTCCCTCCAGGCCCAGCCAGGAGGAGGGAGGGGCATAGAGGCGGTGGTGAGAAAGGAGAAAGTTCAAGGAGTCCTGGCTGTGTGCAGGGGGCTCCGGGCAGGGTCTTTGCTTCGCTGGGCCCTATTCACCCCCACAACACATTCCTGGCTGGGGAAAATTCCCCCACCTTCACAGAGGAGAATAACAAGGGTCAGAGAAGTCAGGTGATTTGTCCAGTGTCACACACCTAAAGGGAGGCTGCAGGACTGAACTCCAGCCATTGCACACTTAGAGTCACAGTCCAGGAATGAGGGAGAGAAGCAGAGGAACAGCAGACAAAGCGGAGAGAGAAGAAGCCCAGAAAAAGGCTGTGTCCTGCTGCATCACAAGAGTGCAGAGCCAGGCTCCACTTCCTCTGCGGGTCCCCAAACTACAGGGACTCTGCAGTAACAACTGCATGTCAGCCAGGTGCAGTGACATAGGCCTAAATTCCAGCACTCCGGGAGGCTGAAGCAGGAGGATCACAAGTCCAGGCCAGCCTGGCCAATTTAGTGAGACCTTGTTTCCAAATAAAAAATAAAGAACACTAGAGATGGGGCTCAATGCAAAGATCCTGGGTTCAACCCCAACTACTGCCAAAAAGGGAAAGGAAAACTATGTATTGACTTTCTGTCACCATGACAAAATATATGGACTGGTAGTCATGCCCTTAGCACACTTTGACATTCAAGACCCAATTCATAACATTGTATGTGGGGGGCGGTATTGAGGGTGAAACCCAGGGCCTTTGCATGCTGCTGCATCCCCAACCCTTTGTTTATTGTTTATTTTCAACCAGTCTCACTAAATTGTCCAGGCTATGCTCAAACTCGAGACTCTTCTACCTCAGCTTACCAGCATGCTGGGATCACAAGCGTGTGTTGCTTCCCACATTTCCCTGCAAGTATGGTTCTGGAAACGTTCCAGTTCTGTCCTGTGAACCCACTTAGGTTCTGGTGACAGACCCTCAGAGCATGTGACCCACCAACAACCCATCAGCTCTCCCAGCTGGTCGGCCCATCAGACCTCAGAGTGGGGGAGAGCGGGGTGAAGGCCACGCCCAGGCCCCAGATGTAGACAACATGCTTGAGGAGTCAGTTTCACGCTGGCAGGTCTTAGGGATGGAAGGGACATCAGGGACACCAGGGACACTTAGGGAGTGCCAGGAAAGAGACGCAAGAGAGGAGGTAGTGCTGCCTCCTGAAGATTTCAAGCCTGGGCTGTGCAAACAAACAGCCTGGGCTTTAACAGTGGCTCCATCCTCCCCTGGCTGTGCAGCACTGGGCAAGGTACTTAGCCTCCCATTGCCTCCATCTCCTCATCTGTACAATGGGCGTGCAGACATCTGATTACGGCCGCTGTACAGCTGGAATGGAATAACGGATCCAGAACAAGCCCTAGTGCCACTCCCCAAATCAGAATGCACATGCGTTAGCTGCAGCACCCTGCAGGCCTGCTGGCGCATCCTGCGTGGTCCTCACGGCCTCCCTGTGAGGTGGGTGTTGCTGCCCCCGTGGAGCACAGAGAGTTCACAAACACCCTTGGGCACCTATTCAGGGCAAGGCGCCGGGCCTAAAGATACGGAAAGGAATAAGCTGCAGTTCCGATTCAGAGCTTTGGCGAGGGCCCAGGGAGCTGGGGGCTCGGGACAGGGGTTCCCGCTGAGACTGGAGCTTCCAGGGTGAGGTGGCATTTAGCCACGGCTGAAGAGTGCAAAGGAGATGGCAGGAGGGTGAGGGTGTCCCAAGTGGCAGGACCAGAAGGGTACAAGTGTGGAAGTCTACGAGGTCGGGGACGTTCAGGGAGTTGGACGTGACCCCTGGTGACCCAGGCTGACAGCTCACTGGGCCCAAGGTGCTGCAGATGGTGGCTTGGCAACTTGATTCCCACCACATAGGCAGTGAGGACAGCTGGGCAGGCCCAAGGAAGAAACCAAGAGCTGAGCCAGCTCAGCAAGCAGTCACCGGAGGAGGCTGTGCCCTGTGCGCAGGGACATGGGGTGAAGTGACCTTGATTCCTGTGGCCAAGGACAGTGCTCCAGGAGGCTCACCGCTGTGGGCTGTGGGCAGCTGGTAGGGGTCTGGGAGGACACTGCAGCATCTACAACACTCCGAATGACCTTGGAGAAGTCCCCTCTCTTCTCTGGATCTCAGGGCTCCTATCAGAAAAATACAAGCGTGAGACCTATGGTAGGCAGAATGATGTCCCCGATGTGCAGTCCTGGGGTTAGAGTCTCTTCTATGGACAAAGAGTGTGGTGTGATTAAGGATCTTGGGATGAGAGATTATGTTGCATTTTCTAGGTGGGCCAGGAGCGTGGGAGGACCTGTCCCAGCTGTGGCAAGAGATACACATGGCGCTGCTGGCCTGGATGACACACAAACGGGGGAACAGGCCAAGGCATGGGGAGCCCTTAGAAGCAGAAAAGCAAAAGGATTCCCCCGCAGCCCTAGAAAGGTGCAATGACACCCAGCAAAACCCACAGAGACTCGTGAGTCCCAATCCACGGGCCAATAGATTCAGGTTGCATGGATCCACCACTGTGGTCATCTGTTACAGCCACCACAGGAACTTAGCAGGGTGGTTCAGAGATGCTTAACGCGGTCTGGGGTTGGTGTGTGGGGTTGGGTAAAGACTGAGCATGCGCAGGGACCCAAGTCCTGCTTTGTCCAGGAATGTCTCTTGCCCTGCTGGAAACGTTCTGCATTTATGTCGACCGATCAAAGCCACTAGCGTGTGAGGCTGCTGCACATTGAAATGAGACAGACACAGCTGAGGAGCCAAATGTTTCATTTCCTTTGATTTTAATTTAAATCGAAAGAGCCAGAAGGGTCTCAGTTTTTCAGACAGAAAGTAGTGTCCCTCGCCATTAAGAAGTAGAATTGTCTTTTCTGAGTTACCTCCAGGGACCCTCCAGGACCCCAGCGATCCTGGAAAAGGAGCTCAGCACCACCCTGGATGTCACAAGACATTGGGGTGTGCACTTTTCGAGGGGTGCCAATAGTTTACTTTGGATTTGCAGAGGGCTCTGTAACCCCCTGAAAAGTTTAGAAAGTGCTCTGCTTTCCCATGGCCTTGGAGAGGTCTCAAACTTCTGCCATCACAGCCTCTTGTGAGCATCTGCCCTGGGAACGTGGTCTCTGCCCGCCCACCCCAGCTCACCCCTGGGAAGGAGAAAGCCAGGTATCAGATGCACTTCCCAGGGAGATGAAGCGGGGAAGAAGCCGGGCACGTGTACAAACAGACCGATCTCCAGAAGAGAGGAATTACGTGAATTACAACTGATTTTCCACTGCTAATGAAGCATGAACCCGTGTGATTGCATCTTGAAAAGATTTATAATTATTCATTGAATCTTGCAAGATAATTAAACTTCATTAAACACAGACATGACAAGCTTTCAGAGCACACCAAGACCTCCGTGCAGGGTTCCAAGCGGTACAGGAGATGTGAGCCTAGGGCCTGTTGGGCGGGAGACTGAGCCGAGGGGGCGGAGCAGGAGGAGGAGATGAAGGAGGAGGAGGAGAAGGAGGAGGGGGGCAAGGAGGAGGAAGGAGAGCAAGCCCCTGGAAAATGCAGCCACTCTTAAGTCTTCTGGTTACTCTTCATGCCCTCAGAGACCCCTTCCAGGAACCCCAACCCTCATCAGCCTCTTCCTATCCCTGCCTGGCCCACTGCCCCCTTTCTATGTCATCCGCTGTCCTGCTCCAAACGCCTGCTGAGCCCAGGACTGTGGGAGAGCTTGGAGGAGGGGAGGAGGAGTTTCTTCCCGATCTGTGGGTGCCTGAGCCAAGGAGGGGGGAGGAGAGGCCCCAGTGTCCTGTGTGAGTGTGCACGCGTGCACACCGGGGAGGAGTGTGTGGGCACAGACAGGGTGTGCTGTGGCCTGCTCTGGGAGAGTCCGGAGCACACATTCTGGAGGAGCATCGGTAGGAGGCGCACCAAACTGCTAGCTGTGGCTGCCTTGGTGGGAGGAGAGGGAGCAAAGAGGGGTTTCACTTTTGCTCCTAATAAGTTCCCTTCACGTGGACTCGCACTATGGGTGTGTCTATATTCTGTTGTGATGCATGTAATTAAGAACATTAACCATGTACAGCCTTGAAGGGCTCAGCAGCCATATATGACTGAGAGGCAGGCCCTGTGTGAGTTGTACAGGGGACAAAGAGGTGACTTAGACAGACCCAGGGCTTCCTGCGGGAGAGCCCAGTTGTGGCAGCGGGGCGTGCACGTACACGTGTACACACACATGCACACAAGGGCTTAAATACAACACATGGCTCATTGGCACAGAATACCCAAGGCTAGGAGGGGCCTGACTCTGCCTTCCTGGAGGGGCAGGACCCAGTCCCTTCCCCTTAATCCGTTCCCAGCCATCTGCCCCCAGCTTTGGAGGTCACCTTCTGAGGGCTCCTCCCATCACTGCATCCACCCTGGTGCCTTTGAGGCTTGCTCCCACCTCACAGAGGACGCCATGAGACCCCTCATCTTGCCAGGTGCACAGGCAGCTGCTGAGGGAGGGCTGTCCCCAAGGCAGAGGTGCAGAGGTAGGAACCAGCCCTTAGCTGAGGCTGGGACCACACTCCTGAGCCCAATGGCCTGGTCACCCAGGATGGCTCCAAATGTCACACAGTCACTATTTCCTTTTAAGCACTGGGAATTGGGCCCGGGCCTTCCCTCTGAGCTGTCCCCAGCCCTTTCTATTTTTATTTGGAGACAGGGTCTCCATAAATTGCCCAGGCTGGACGTGAACCTGCTCAGCCTCCCAGAGTGCTGGGAGTACAGGTGTGCACCACCACTTCCAGGGCAGTCATGTTTGAAGGGCATTTATTCTGTGGTGAGTTCCCAAGACCCAGGGCCGTGTCCCAAGGATCACCCTCTCCCTTTTGCCTAAGCCAGGCCTTGGAGCCAGTGGGGTCCTGGAGGAAGTGTTCGTGGCGTAACTCCATAAAGGAATGAAGAAGAAAGAAAACCAGACCATACGGCTGACTTTTGGGGCACCAGTCCAGGGACACCTCACATTGCTGGATGAACTGTTTAAAATGCTTTTGAATGCCTGGCCAGACTTGTGGGAAAGTAAAGAAAAGCCTCAGCAGTCAGAGAGAGCAGGAGATGCCAGTGCCTCCGTGGAGGGATCCCGTCACCCCAAAGCCTGGGCTTTAATGTACCACATTAGAAGAGCAAGCAGCACAAGGCAGGAGGTCAAACTGGCCAATCTGCGTGTTGCAAATTCTTCAAACAGGATTCAAGTAAAGCTTGCCTGGGCTCTAGTAGGAAGGGAAAAAGAAGAAAGAAAAAGAGAGAGAAAGGCAGAAAGAGAGAAAAGGAAGGAAGGAAGAAAGAAAGAGAGAGAAAGAAAGAAAGAGAGAAAGAAAGAAAAATTTGCCCTCTGTGAGAAACATAAATAGATGCTATCCCTTGTGAGTTCAGAACCAGAACCCATTCTACTCACCTGGCCTAAAAGCTACAAGTAGAAAATGGGCCCACAGTGGGCAGTGGCACCTGGCAGGAGTATACACAGGTCTGTCTCAAAGAGTACCCCCTAGGCCCTGGCCCCAAAGAATCCCATGGCAAACAAGTTCCAAGATGCATGTGTGCACAACTGAAGCCACCATGTTCCGAGCTGGGGGTCTTGTCCAGGTTCTTGCTGTCCGAAACAAAGAACTGAGCTGGACACCCAAGAGTACCAGCAATATCGAGGATTTATTAGAAAGAGAAAAGACAAGATCCACTCCACAGGACAGCAGCAGGCAGTGAGAAGAGCTCACAGACCAAGGAGGATTGGCATTGAGGGCTTTAAGCCTTAGGGCTTGGGCGGGGATGGAAGGTTTGGTCTGAATTAGGACTCCTGCCACGGACCAGCTTGATTCAGACCCCCACCTGGTGGTGGTGTTTTTGACCTTTTATGGCCCTTAGAGGAACTGTCATGGTGTCCAAACTGTGGGTAGTCAAATCTGCATAGTCAATGACATTAAAAATTAGGTTGGGTCAGCCAGGGGGGTTCAGATCTACATAGTCAATAACATGGTAATTAGGTTTGGATCAGCCTAGGGTGTACTCTCGGGACTTGTTGCATAGAAGCTAAGTTACCTAGTTACCTTTTTCCATTGCATTTAAAGCCAGGCATCCTGTTCCTGAGATAAGGTTTAACTCAGAAGGTAGATCTGGCCCCAGAAAGCCAGCTCCAAGGATAGCCCTCCTTTTTTCTCCAGCCGTTTCCTTGGTTACCTGATGCCTCAGATCTAGCCCAGAAAGCAGCCAAGACTCTCCCTTCTTTCTCCAGCCTTTCCCCCAGCTATCTCCTCCATCAAAAACGCATCAGAAGCAAGCAGCTCTGAGCGTCAGCAGAACCAGCCACCACAAATCTCACCTGCAAAGATTGCAAATGTTGAATTTTCAGATATAGAATATAAAGTACATATGTAAGTGTTCTTATCTGAAAAAGTGGGTATCAAAGGTATGACAAAGGCAAATGAGATTAAGAAAAATGACCAGGCTGCCTTTAAAAGGATCAAATAAAATACCTAGAAGGGAGAAGTATGATCATGGAAATATAAAACTTGACACGAACTAATTAGGATTAGACAGAGGATGAGACACAGCTGAGAAGAGAATTGGTGAACTGGAAAGGAGATAAAAATGCATTTCTCAGGAGGCAGTGGAGAGAGACAAAGAAGCGAAAACTACAAAAGCAAAATCAAGCGAGGGCGAGGGATGTGTGTGTCATCAGAGAGCCAGAAGGAGGCATTAGAATAGGAGAGAATGGAGTTCAAAGACAGACTAGCTAAGTTTCCTAGAATCGATGAAAAGCTCCAACTCTCAAATTCAGAAAGCTCAGTAAACACAGCAGGCAAAATAAAAAGAAAAGATTTCCACCCAAACTCACCATGGCTGAACTACAGAATATCACAGGCAAAGAGAAAATCTTAGAATCAGCCAGAGATAAAAGAGAGGTTACCTAAAAAGAAATGTCAAATAGACTGATAGCTGTGTTCTCAAAGAAGCTCTGGAATCCAGAAGACAGGAGAATAAAACCTTCAAAAAGCCCGGAGAAGGTAACTGTCACAGAGAATTCTGTAAGTTCTGAAACTGTTTTTTCAAGAATGAGAGCAAAATAGAGATGTTTTCGGACAAACAAAATGTCAGTTTATAGCCAGGACCCTCACTAAAGGAAATGGTGAAAAATAAATTTCAGGAAAAAGGGAGATGATGGGGGCTGGGGATATAGCTCAGTGGAATAAGCGCTTGCCTAGCAAGCGCAGGGTCCTGAGTTCGATCCCCAGTACCGCAAAAAAAAAAAAAAAAAAGGGAGATGATCCCCAGCCAGAAGGTTGGCGATGCAAAGAGCGTGAACAGAGGAAGGGCGACCAGGTGAGGACATTTAAACAAATAGCGACAATTTGGTACGTGTGCCTTATGGCTTTAAAACAAATGCGCAAGAGAGAAGAAAAGCACGGTTGTATATCAGGTGGAAGGGATGTGGCCAGGGTGGTTGGGAGAGAGAGTAAGGGGGGCAGAGTCACAGAAGACAATGACAAGGTGAATATACATGTTAAATGTTCTAGGGTAATTATCACAGAACAGCAACAGCGTTTATTATAACTTCCACACTCACAGGGAAAAAGAGAATGACAGGAGGCCTGTCAATCAGTGCAACTGAAAGAAAGAAGAGGAAAAAAGAAAAAGGACGTGGGGGGAAGTTAGGAGCAGAGAACTCGCGGCCAGTCCAAGGTCACACAGCAAACGAGAAGCACCGTGAGGGCTAAGTCCCGGACTCCCTGACTCCAATTCCAGGACTTTCCCTCCCCAGCCAAGCACCTCCCTCAGTCTACATGGGGGTTCTGAGGCACCTCAGTGCTTGGGAGATGCACACAAAGTCTATGTGGTCACCAGAGCTAAAAAGCAAGAACCGCAATAACCAGTATCTGCACAGGGACCTACACTATAGCTATACCACCACATGCAGTAATCGACTGGATCTCACACTAACTCTATGAGATGGAGGATAGTAACGTGCTCTTTCTGCAGGCATGGTCCCCAAGGCACGAGAAGGAGAAATAATGTCCCCAAGGACACACAGCTGGGAGGTGGCGGTGCTGGCTGGCACTCCCTGGCTGGATATTGGACTGTGCTTACCAACAGCTTCCTGCAGGCTCACAGAAGTAGGCGGTGTCCTGGAATGATCCTAATTACAGCTGCATGCAAAACAATACATAAAACAGGCATAAAGGCTGTTTTGGGCTTCTTGGGGAAATCTGAACATGTTCACAATATTAGAGATATTATTGTAGTGCTATTTTGTGCCTTGGATGTGATCACGATATTAGGGTTATATAAGAGGATGTCCTTAGGAGACAGATGCTCAAGTATGTCATATAGACATGTCCTGACGCTGGTGACTTTCAAATGTTTCCAGGAATGAAGTACAAAAGGAGCAATAAAGCAAATCTGACAGAGAGTGAACCCTGTGTAGACGGTAAGTGGGTATTTAGGGCTGTATCAATAGCAAATCACCCGCAAATTTCAAATGACAGCTATTTGCGATCTCTCACCAGCCCGTGGCATTGTCCAGAGCTGGGCTTGCTCTGGGCCCATCAGCAGCTGGTGGGTGGGCTAAACCCCAGAGGTGTCGGGGAACCCCAGTTTATGTAGCACAGCTCTCCTCCACAGGCCTCAGTATCCTGAGGCATGATGGCCCCAGAGGTCCCCACGGCAGCAGCTGGGGTCTAGGAGAGGAAGAGCACAAGGAGCGCAGCGTTTCCAAGCTGTTTCTCGCATCTGATACGCTGCTATCTCATTGGTCAAAGCAGGTCACATAGCCAAGCCTACAGTCGGTACAGAGCACCAGGGCACGAGGATATTGGACTGTGCTTACCAACAGCTTCCTGCAGGCTCGCAGAAGTAGGCAGTGTCCTGGAATGATCCTAATCAACTGGCCATACTGCATTACTAACTTAGCTGAATGGTAAATATGAACTCTTTCAAAATAGAATTAGAGTCAGGCGTGGTAGGGCCTGCCTGTAATCCCAGCACTCAGGAGGCTGAGGCAGGAGGGTCATTACAAGTTCGAGACCAGCCTGGGCTACAGAGTGAGCTCAAGGCCAGCCTGAACTGCATAGTGAGACCCTGTTTCAAAAAAGACCAAAAAAACAAAAAACAAAAAACAAAAAAACCCCAGAGTTAGAGCAGTGACACAGTGATAAGATATCACTACACACCTCTGGGAATGGCCAAATCCCACAGTACCAGCGCTGGTGAGGATTAGAGCAACAGGAACTTTTCCTCTGCTGGGGGGATATGCAAAATAGTACAGCCTCCTCAGCAGGCGGTAAGCAATTTCTCATAAAATTAAATATGCTCTTCCCATAGATCCAGCCATCACATGCCTTGGGATTTATCCAAATGAATTGAAAATGTATGATCACACAAAAAGCTGTACATGATTGTTTATAGCAGCTTCATTTCATTATTGTCAAAAATTGACAGGAACCAAGATGTCCTTCAGCTGAATGGATATGCTGTGGTACATCCAGACAAAGGAATATTATTCAGGAGGATTTTGGGGGCAGTGAATCTACTCAGAGTCACAGTGAATCTGCCTCACTATACATTTCATCCAAACCCACAGAATGAAGGACACCCAGAGTGAATCCTGATGTAAATCTTGGACTCTGGGTTCATCTAGTGTCACAAATGGATCATTCTGTGTGGGGACAAGGAGAGCATGGGGAGCCTCAGTACCTTCTTCATTTTTCTGTGAGCCTAAAACTTCTCTTTTTTTAAAAAAAATGGTCTTAAAAATGAAGTTAGAGGGACAAAGGGCCAAATAATCATGTCATTCCTCTGCTTCATCACCTCCATCCAAAGACACATACAAAAGCTTTCACTGCAGCTTAACTAGTAGTCAAAGCCCCAAACCATGATGTGCACTAACCATAGTGAGAAGGTATTACTTGAGATCTATTACAGCCATGGACTAGTACACAGTCATGAAGAAGAATGGTTGGCTACATTTCAGCAAGTGAATGAGACTTTATCTTACTGATGATGGTGAGCAAAAGGAGGGAAAACTTAAATAAGTGCTAGCTGTGTGGTTCAACAATGTGGATTCAAGGAAAGAGCACTGGGGGAGGGACCCAAGGGAATGTTCTGGAGTGCTACGTGCGCTCTATATCTCGATCTGGATGGTGGGCACATGGATATGTATATGTGAAAAAATTATCAAACTGCATACTTAAGATTTGTGCACTTTATAAGTCACAGCTCAAATATATAAACACATGTATATGTGTCAAACCCCCAAAGTTTGATTCATCCTCCCTCCCTTCCTTCCTTCTTCCTCCCTCCCTCCCTCCCTTCTTCCCTTCTTCCCTCCCTCTCTCTCTTCCTTCCTTCCTTCCTGCACTGGCAAATTGAACCTAGGGCCTTTTCACTGAGCTATATCCCCTTTTTAAATTTTTTTATTTTAAGAAAGGCTCTTGCTAAGTTGCTACATTGCCTGGGATGGAGTTAAATTTGTGATCTCCCTGCATCAGCCTTCTTGAATGCTGGGATTCCAGGCATGTGCCATCATATCTGGCTTAAAACTCGATTTCTTGGTACTCCCCGAACAGGATCTAAATCCCTTAAAACTCAATTTAATTTGATTCAATTCAACTGGGCGCATATTTTCTCTCCAATGTGTCAGAGATAGCAGGCAAGGATCCTGCTTAGCCCCTCTTCCTGCCTGGCATAGATGCTTGATAAATGTGTGTTGATCTGTGTGGGGAGCTTAGGGTCCCCAGGCATCAGACAGATGATGTCCTCAGTCCCTGGGGCTCCTTTCAGGCCCACTTAGGAGACCATGTTCCCCTTCTCCCTCTTTCCTACCCCTCACTGTTGCACACTTTACAGCCATTGTCAAACATAATGATTCTTACCCTGGAGAGAAATTGGGTTCCATTTTATATTTTATGGCCTCAGAAAGGACATTTTTTACCTTCCCACAGTCTGTAGCCAGTAGGAACAGGACGATAAATTTTAGCAAAGGTTCCCACTGAGATGGATGCTCCAGTCAGGGGACCATGGTGTTCCAAGCAGAGAACAAGAAAATAAGCAAGCAGTCGTTCCCACTCTGCCAGCCACAGGCGCCCTGTCCCCTGTCCAGGGGTCTGGAGGCTGTGGCTCCAGGACCCAGGGCCGGCAGCTGGTAGGTGGGTGGAAGAAGGAAGGCCTGGACTTCCTGCTGTGCTTTTCCCAGCTCCTCATCATTCAAAGGTTTGTTGCCCCTGAGATGGCACAGATGCTTCTCAGGCTCCTGCTATGTGTCTGCCTTGTGCTTCATTGAAAGTCACTTCCAGCAGCCCTGTGACACAGATGGGGGTGGCCTCCCATTTTGCAGGTGAGAGGCCCCAGGCCCACCCGTGGAAGTTCAGCTGCTACAGGAGAGGCCAAGCCAGACCCCAGTCAGTGCTCCTGACCATGGCTTACCTGAAGTTTTCAAGGAAATAGCTGGAGAGACAAAGAGGCTGTCTTGGTTACTTTTCTCTCATTGCTTGAACAAAATACCTAACACCCCAAATTAAGGAAGTAAAGGTCTATTTAGCTTACAGTTTGTGGTGGTTTCAGTCTATTATCAGCTGGCTCCAAGGCAGGGTGGTGTGGCGAGTGGCAACAGTTCAAGGCAACAGAAGATAGCAAAAGCAATAAGAGCAAAAAAGGGGGAGAGCAAGCCTCTTCCCCTCCTTTACAGTGTATGCAGGCTACCTGCCCTAGGGCGAGTGTAGCACTCGCACCGTCTCCATGCCCTCCTTCTGGTACCTTCCTCTCAAGCAGGCTTAGGATGTTTACAAAGTGAGAACCCTAGCCAGTTGCTGCATCACTTAGTTAAACTTCTAAACTTCTCAAGTTGACACAATAAATCAACAATTACAACATTCTGGAGTGTAAACAGCCACCCCAGGGCATGTTCTCTACACCCTAGCATGTAGAACTGCTGAGTTACATAGTTAAGCTTTTAAACTTTGCAAGTTGACCCAATGTATCAACCATTACAGAAGCCTTGGGCCAGACAGCAGTGGAAGTGTCAGAGCCACTGCAGGACCTGCTGTGGGCCTGAGCCACCTCCTGGTGCCCACTGGAGGCCTGAGGCGGAGTTCTCCCCAGCATTGGTCTCACAGGAAGAGTGGCCACTGCTCTGGTCCCTGTCTGTCTGTTACTGTGTAACTTGTACAAGTGTCAAGGTCCCCAGAGAGCTTTCTACCTTGTATGAGGTCACAAGCCAGGATTAGAACATAAGGGCCCTGACTCGGAGCCCAGGATCCTGCTTCTTACCTCACATCCTGTCCCTGACTGTCTCTCAAATATTTTCTACCATTTATTTCTAATACAGTTGAAAATGTGGGCTTCACCATTGGTTATTTAATAACAAGATCACAGAGTTGTAAAATCTAGCACTCATGGAATAAATCAGTCACACAATACCATAGTGTACGATTTCCATATATATGAAATATCCAGAACAGGAAATCCACAGAGACAGGAAGTAGATTAGCTGCTGCCCAGAGCCAAGACAGGGGTCGGGCAGAATGGGGAATGACTCCTACAGAGGAGGTGGGAAAAGCTAAAGCTGCCCACGGCGATGGTTGCACAACTGTGAACATCCTAAAAATCACTGAACCGTGCCTGTTAAGTGCTATATAAATTGTATCTCAATCAAGCTATTTTTTAAGTCACTGGCCTCTCTCAGACCATTTCCCTGCCTGTAAACTGCTGATCATGAGGCTGCCCGAGCCACTGTAAGAAACAGGATTTGTTATTTTATTTTCACTAATTTACATTTAGGGAGCCACTCACAGAGGGCCTCGGCCATGCTGGGCTCTGAGATGGAAATGAAGCCTCCACACAAACAGCACAGCTAAGGCAGACGGTGAGGACTGAGGAATAAATTCAGGGTGGAGCTGCAAGGGGCCCGCAAGGGAGAAAGCAGAGCGGGTCAGCGGGTTCGTCCATGGTTCACAATTCTGGGGACAGGAAGGTCCAGACAGCATGGTGCTAGCATTCTGGCGAGGACCCTGGTTGTGTCACAACATGGCAGAGAAGCAGGAAGGGAACGGGCTGTGTGTGGGAGGGCTCAAGCATGAGGAGAGACCTTGCTTCCAAACAAGCTGCACCCTCGAGGGCTGACCTGTCCTGGAGACCAGCATCGCTCACTTCACAGGTGCTGTTCCCACGATCTCATTCCTCCCACCAGACTCCTCCTTAAAGATCCCCCCCGGACACCATGACACGGCCACAAACAGTCTCGCACCTGCTCCTCTGGGGGACAAACACAACCGAACCATAGCAGACGTAGTGGGATCACAGGTCTGTGACCTTTTTAAGAGAAGAAATATGATCTAGCAGATTAGAGGATTATTCCCATGGCTTATTCCCTCTCGCTACTACAGCCAATTGGAAAAGGAGAAATTAAGTCACAAAGCCTGGGTGATGTCTGGTCAGTGGGGCCAAGAGCAGGTGTTTACCCAGCCCTGTACAGAAGGAGTGGACCTGAGGCCCTCCTGACTCAGGAACTTCATGGGGACCTCGGGGCCACCAAGTCCCAGGGACCCTCCTGTCTTTCTCCCAAATCCAGCCCTCCCATCAGGACAGGTGACCCCCATGGTGGAGGATGGGGTGAGAAGAACACACTTACCCCAGCCAGCCTGTCCACCGGGACCAGGCCTGAGGGGTTGGGGCTTCCAGAAGGGACAGAAGGGACATGCCTCTCCCTGTCCCCATTCGTAGTCCTTGGCCCTAGGCAGGACACGTCACCTCCAGAGTCAGCAGGAGTGACTCCGACACACAGAACAGGCAGGCACATCATCATTAGAGACGGGGGAAGGGAGGGGACAGGCGCCTCCTGCACCCAGGAAGCAGGGCTTGGAGGCTGGGTCTGTCCCACCGTGCTGTCCTGCCTGCTCCGTGCAGCCTGTGGAGGGAAGGAGGACATTGAGGCTGGCAGCATGAGCACCCTGGTGGCCTAGGAGACAGGGGCGGGGGCTGTGGTGGGCACAGGGGTGCAGTGCCAGGCACACCCCAGCATGTGCCTCTGCTAGTTCCATACTCACCATGTCCTCTGGTGACCTTATTCCAGGTGTCCAGGAAAGTGGATGTCAGGACCCTCAGAGGTGCTGTTTTCTCACTGTAATCAATCACTTGATCGAGCTAATTTACATAGCGTAGCACTCAAGCAAGCATCAGTTCCCCGTGATCAGTGACTCGCATGCACAAGCATTTATATTTCATACACAGAAGTCCAGGTGCAGCCATCAGAGTGCGGTAAGGTCTTCCCATCAAGCTGTCGGGGCCCTGGGCTCCTTCTTGCTTCTGCTCCACCATCCTAGAAAGTCACCTCTTTGTTTGAGATGGCTGCTGAGGTTCCGTCTATCACAACTACCATCTAGGCAGCAGGAAGGAGGAAGGGCTAGAGAGACACAAATGAACAGCCCTTGTCTTTAGAAAAAATGGACTAGATGTTCAGTATATCACTCATGTAGGCCTTCCAGAAGACAGGACTCAGTCACATGTAAGTTCCCCTGAGAGCCTTAGTTGGGCTGAGGAGAGTTCTGGAACATGTGGGCTTGGACATGTGAGAGCAGATCCCGGCCCTGGAGCTGCCCATTACCCTTGCTCACATCCCCAGCTATGAGCGAAAGGGTCGGGCTCTGAACCCAGCCTGCCTGTCTCTGTGACTTGTGCCCTTCACTGCTACACCACTCTTTCCTTACAGTCTGGTTCCAGCATCACACCTTACCAGCCATGTGACCCCAGCAACGTCCTCTGAGCCTCAGCTCTTATATCCATAAAGGGCAAGAAATAATAGCAGCCACCTCAAGGGGATGGATGTGGCACAAGACAGATTATTCATGGAAATAGGTCAAGATCGTGTGTGAAGCAGATCAAGAAATCAAGGACCTGAATCTGCTTAACATGCGTTAAACTCCCAAGAGAGCTGCTGGGTTCCACTTCCGCCCTCAGTGTCATCTTGGACCCTTCCTGATAGAAGAGTCCATCCTGCAGTACGTGAGGGGTCCCTGGGGTCCCTGGAAAAGTCCACTCTACAGAACAGTCGGGGGCTCACTTTCCAAAGTGCTCATCTCTGAGATGTCCATGGGCTGCCTGGTGCTTCTCCTCAAAAGATACTCAGTGCAGGTCTGGTTCTGTCCTCATCTCCCATCTCTGTCCCTTCGCCCCTGGCCTCATGACTATCTGCTGGTCCAGAAAGGAGCAGACTGCAGAAGGAGGTTGCCCATTGCCATGGAAACCAGGGCTGGAACCCAGCACCCTGCAGTTCCTGGGATGGAGGATGTGCTGCCTCTAAGTTCTAAGTCCCCAGGTGTCCTGCCCAGCATGTGCACATGCATGTGTGGGCATGCGCGTACACACACACACACACACACACACACACACACACACACACACACAGGCATACACTCCCAGCAATCAGCCAATTAACTTACTGGGACCAGGTAGTGAAAGACAAGTTCTCTGGCCAGAGACATTTGTTCAGCAGTCAAGGACAGCAAAGAAAGGGGTTGATCCAAAGGGGACAGGGCAGGTCACTGAGGATAGTCCTTTGCTGTCACACTCATGAAGCCACCCACCCAGGGCAGTGCATAGCTGTGCATAGAAGCCACATCCCAGCAGGAGCTCTGGTCTTCCAGGAGACAAATGAGTTTTATAACTCTGAGTGCAAGAAAGTGACCCAGGCAAGTTCTTCAGCAGACGCAGTGAAGATGACTTACTCATTACAGAAAGGAAGAAAAGGTAACTTCCCAAGGGAGAAATCTAGCACACAGCGCCTTCACCACCTATCAAATGTAAGGTCACCAAAAATAAGACAAACCAACATTTCATGCCTCCTTAGGTAGCACAAGAACGAAGACACGGCACACCCTATTTGGCATTCTCAACAGAAATTTGAACTGAATGAAACCACAGGAAATAATCAGATGAATTCAGGTTGTGGGGTATTTTACAAGACGCCTGATATGCACTCTTCAAAGTGTCAATTACAAGAAAGATTGAAAGACAAGATTAAAGAGACTAAAGGACCGTGACAATTAAATGCAACGCATGAGCCATAAGTGGATCCTGAATGGGGATGAAACAGCTGTAACAGACATTTCTGGAATAATTGGGGAAATCTCAATATGAACAGTACAACAGATAACATTATTGGATCCGTGTTAAAGTCCTGGGGTCTGATAATTACTTCTTTATGCTTATGTGGGAGATGGTCCTTCTGCATAGAGATGTGTGCTACGGATTTGGGAGCCCAGAGTCTGATATTTGCCACCTACTTTCAAATGATCAGAAGAAAGAAGAGAGAGAGAGAAACTAAAAGGGATCAGTACTAACACTGGGTAAACCTGTGTGAAGGACAGACAGACATTCAAGGGGCTGCGCTTTCAAGTTTTCTGTAGGTTTGAAATGTTCAAAAATCTCAAACACTCAGAAGAAAAGATTCTTCAAAGAGGAGTCAGACAATTCCAGATCTTTCCCAATGTTTCTAGGCATTTCTGCCACAGGGGATGGAGGAGGGTGTCTCTTCCATTGTTTCTGGTCACCTGGGCCAGCATGCCTGGTCTCTAGACACAGGTTGTGGGTTGTGGCTTACCATGCCAAGTGTCCTTCCTGCACTCCAGTAGGACAGGGAAGCCCTCCCATGGCACCCGACGGTGGGGAGCAAGTGTGGTGCAGGTTTGGGGGTGCAGGTTGTCCCAATCAGCCCAGGATTCTTTGGCTTGATTCAGATGGAAATTGTGAATTGGCAAGTACAGCTCTGCCGACAGTCCTGACATCACCAAAAGACACTAGGTCATGCCGGGTACCACCAGGTATGCCAAAGGCTGGGTGCCAAAGGCTGCTGTTGTGCCCGACCCTGTAGGTCAGCTCCACTTGGTGCTGGACAACAAAGCCAACTCTGCCAGGTGCTGGTCTTTGGAACTCTTCGGTGCTAACAGCTCTGAATGTTTATGGATCTTTCTTTTGAGGATCACTGTGTCACCACTACTCATGCTAGAAACCACAAGAAGATTTATAGGACTTTTGTAGCCCACACGACCTGGGAAGCAAACCGTGATCAGGTTTACAGGAACCCGAAGTGAGTCTTTAACAGGGCCTGTGCTGTGGCTCAGCGGGGTCAGTACACAGGGGGCTGCATGCTAGACTGAACGTCGGAGGTGGCTGGGGCTGGGGAGTGCTGCTTACACAGCAGCTACAGGCTTTTGTCTGAGCAGCAGGGCGGAAAGCTTGCTGTGAGGGCCAGGTTTGCAGGCGAGGGGCCCAGGTCCCTCCCTTGCTGGTCTTACCCACCTCAGGGCACCCCGCCCTTCCTCACAAAGGCAACAGTATCATCTGCAGTGGCAGATGTAGGAGAGGGGCAGGCGGGCCACTGGCCACCCACATCCCCTCAGCAGGCGCGGGGAGGGATGAGTCAAGAGCTTCTGTCTCACAGGTGGCTGACACTGCAGAAAACGTAGTATTTGGCATCCTCTTCTGGAAACCTCTGTTGGTTTCATGACACGCGCACTTGTAGCCCATCTCGCGTAACACAGCTGCTTCTCCTCTCCTCCTCCTCTCTCCTCCTCCTCTCTCCTTGCTCTCTCCTCTGTCCTATAAAGACACTTTCCCACTGAAGTCACCAGCCGCCATGGTCTAAACAGCAAAGGCACCTCCGCAAGGTGGGCACCTAGATTGCTCCTGGTAAAGCCGTCTCCCGCACTCTGAACTTGACCCTGTAAGAAGCCCTAAGACTCTCCCTCACTCCAACACCAGTGGCAGTTGCGGCTACCACTCTCGGAGTATTAACCGCGTGCTGGACACCGGCTCATCCAGGCACTTTGAATGCCCCATGTCAAACACTGGCACCAGCCCCTGGAGGAGACTCTGGAACTCAAGACTGAAGATGGCAGATGAGCCAGCCCAGGTCCACAGTAAGGAACTGGAGAGGTTGCCCAGTCCAGGCCTTATTTGATGCTTTCCGGCTTGGCCAGAAAGGGGCCAGGGATATAACTGAGTGGCACAGTGCTTGCCTGGCAAATGGGAAGGCCTGAGTTTGATTCCTGATAGCAAGAAAGGAAGAAAGAAAGGAAGAGAGGGAGGAGAGGAGAGGAGGGAGGGAGGGAAGGAGGGAAGGAAGGAAGGAAGGAAGAAAGAAAGAAAGAAAGAAAGAAAGAAAGAAAGAAAGAAAGAAAGAAAGAAAGAAAGAAAGAAAGAAAGAAAGACCAACTTGGCCCAAAACTGTTCCGTATGCAGAGGCTGCGAGGCTACCCAAGGTCACACAACTGTGCAGAGGGACAGTGGGGCCAGACCACAGGACACTCTGCCCCAGGCCTTGGCTCCATCCTGCTGGCCCATGAGGGCACCTTCCTCCAGAGGGAGGAGGACTGTGGACAGTCAAGTGCGGGTGAGCCTGCACAGCCTCAAGTTCTGGGAGCCAGGAGCTGGAGCTGGCAGGGAAAGCGCAGGTGGCCTGGGCTGTCTGAACCGTACAGCGCAAGGGCCTTTAGGGCACTCTGGGTAGAACATGATGAGGGACAGCACTGGGACCGTGATGGTGGGAAGCTGGCAGGATTTGGAGGAGGTCCCCAATCACACGTCAGCTCAGTGCTCACCACTCCAGAGCACGGGTACTGCGCATTGGGAAGATGTGGGTTGTTCTCCAATCTACGACGGCCACCCGCCTCTCGCGTCCTGACTGCAGCCTGGCCCTGGAAGTTTAGCTACCTCTGCGCCCTCCTGGCTCCAAGTAAGCCAGGAGACTTTGGGGAAATAAACTAAGAGAGGGGAAATTTAATCAAAAGTAGAAACCAGGAGGCAGTTGAGTTGCTAAGAAGTGAAGAAAGGCAGCAAAGGGGCAGAGGCCTGGGGGAGATGGGGAGAAGAGGGAAGGGCAGAGGGGCTGGCTGGGCACAGGCCACCAAAGGGGAAGACAGAAGGGCCCCAGCAACCGGGAGATATTCTGTTTAGACTGAGTCTGATTCCTTCTGAAATGTGAATGAAGATCCCTTCTGCCTGGGGTCATCTGAGTCCTGTGGGAGGAGACAGGGAACCAGGGAGAGAGAGAGGGAGGGAGAGAGGGCGGTGAGAACCGATGCTTTTGAATGCACTCTCCCAGGATCCACTAATTTAATGCCACACTCTCCGGAGGAAACTCCCTAAGATAAGCTCAGAGAGGTTGGCTTGTTGCTCAAAGTCACACAGTCAAAGAGCCATGAGTTCACCTTCCCTAAAAAACTGCACTGACTTGGGTCCATTTGGAACTTAACAGTATAGGATCCCTTCACTGGCACCAAACAAGCTCAGTGAAGAGAGTGACAAGGACTTTCGGAGGCCACATACTGAGCCCAGTTGCCAGGGCTGAGCAACAGAACCCGAGAGGCAGACAGACCAAGGGATGGGGCAGCAGGATGGAGACAGGGAGGGGCCTCCTACTTGGCCTCTCTCATCAGACCCAGGAACTGGACTTGCAGTAACATCCTTCTTCCGGGAAGGAGACCACGTAACCCGGATGGAGCAAGAAGAAGGACCAGAGCCGTCACGCCCTTCTCTATGGGCTCCTGAACTACCCCACCCCTGCCAGCCCACTTCCGTATGTCACCATCCATACTAAGTGTGCTAGAGGGAAGCTCCACAAATGAAGCCCAGGGTGGTTCCTTTTGTGAACAAAACAAGCTTCTCTGATGTACCTGCTCTGTAGGTCTGGATGCTCCGAGGTGGGTGCAGAAGTCTACACCCCCACAAGGGCACCCGGACTCTCCCATCTACCTGCTCGGGCTGTGTTGTTCATCTTTTCTCCCATACGTCTTCCCCATCCACCTGAATGCCATGCTCGTTTCCAAATCCACAGAAGTGGGTGCAGGAGGTGAGCAGACCCCGAGCTGCCCGTTGATTTCTTTGGCCTGGGTCCCCAGGTGAGCACCAGGACTCAGCCCCACACACATCCAGCAGCCCATGTGAGGTTAAGTTTGTATGCCAACATGCCTGGGCCAGGGCTGCCCAGGGAGCTGGTAGAATCTCATTTCTGGTGCGTCTCTGAAGATGTTTCCCTAACAGATTAGCTTTTGAGCGGACCCACCCCACCAGTGTGGGGAGACATCATCTAATCTTTCGAGGGCCTTCCTAGAGCAAAGAAGTGGGAGAAGGGCAGGCAGATTTGCCCTCTGCTGGACCCGGGACACCCCTGGGTTCCAAGACTCCAGATCCAGGCTGGAGCCACACTACTGGCTTTCCTGGGCTTCCTGCTGCAAAGGGCAGGAAGTGGGATTTCTCAGCTCCTCTCCCCTATCTGCCTTCGCCTGAGCCGGTCCCTCATAATGAATCTGTACGTATCTGCGTATGTCCTTTTAGTTACGTTTCCTGAACAACGCTGACTATTCCAGGAAAAAGCAGAATGAGCCCTGCTTCTCTCACCATCCTTAGGCCTGAGGCTGGCTTCCCCAGGAAACAAAGATCTTCATGCAGAAGTGGTTAGGGGGAAAGCCCCATCAGCAGCAGTGCTGACAGGGTGGGGTGCGGGAGGCAGGATCAGGTGGACAGACAGGTTGAACACAAGGCATCTGCAACAGAGGCCTCCGCCCATCCTGCAGGGAGATCTGGAGCTACAGTGGTCTTTTGGATCCATCCTGACTCCAGGCAAAGGAGCTGAAAGATCACACCCTGCACTAATGGGTCCCTGGACCATGGTGCCCTTGCTTCAAGGCAAGACAACTCCCTCTGGCAGCTAGACATTCTGGGGAAGGGACTCATCTGGGAGTCATCTTCAGCTAGCACTCTCAGCACTTGGGAACACGTACCTTGTTTCCCATGGGAGAGCTGTGTGGTGACTGCAGTACACACGGGGTCCACCTTTATCCCACTGGGATTCACTAGCTCCAGAGCCAGCTCTTCCAGGAGTCTGGTTGATCTCTTACCCTCCAACGACTTAAAAGGAGAATGCTGGGAGCTTGAATCCCAGCTTCTTGGTGCCCCTTGTTCCAAGACTGGCTCGCTGGTCTTCCTCTTCCACTGTCCCTATGGGACTCCCTCAGGTGGTCCAGCGGCTTTATCTAATGGGACTCCTGAGACTGTCATCTAGTGTGGGCTTGGGACTTCCAGGAGTGACAGGTGCTACAGCACACCTGTCCCCTTCCCCCTTCAGGTGCCACACCCATGGACCTGCCCCCTGAGGACAAAGTATCATACAAAGGTCATGAGCTTGGGTGAGTGCCGTGTCTAGAGGCTGGCTGTCCGTGCTCACAAGGTGTCGCCTCCAAGCTGTCCCCATCAGGCTGAACCCAAGCTCCAACTCTGTCAAGATCCAGAAGCCCTCGAAAGCTGTTTTCCTCACAGTGCATAATTTTCCACTCCAGATGGCATGGCCTTGTTCCAGAACTCCAGGGATCTAACCTGTTACTCTCCTCTTAGGGCTTGCCATAAACTCACACTGTCTGTTCCTGCCACAGAGCCGGCTGTCATCTGAGTTGGCTGGGTCATGTGACCCCAGTCGCCAGACTGTGTGTCCCACAGCCTGGGGCGGCTGCTGATCCCTCCCCTGCTTTGGGCCCCTCTCAAAGATGCCAGCCTTCCATGTCACTTGGTAAAATGTCTTGCAGTCATATTTGTCAAGTGTGGAAAATTTTGCTTGAAAAACCCACGAAAGCCTATCAGCATTTGTGCTTCTTTCAGCTTCATGGGAGGTTCAAGATGCAACAACTTATCCTTTCCTCTGAGGGAGGGGTCCCAGCATGCCCATAACCACTGTACCCCTAGAACTTCACTGATATTCAGTCCCTGCCCCTGAAGCAGGTCTTCCTTTGCGAGGCCTCCAAACTGCTGGTCACTTCTTGCTCATCCAGGTTGGTGAATATGACGGCATTGATGTGCTGGACCAGCGTGACACACTCTGCGGGACACAAGGATGATCCGAATCGCTTTAGTCTAGGATTTCTCAACCTTGGCGCTCTTCACATTTTGGACCAGGTGGTTCTTTGTTGTGAACACTTTCCTGTGAATTGCTAAACAGCAACTGCTTCTACCATGTCCTCCTGCCCAACCAAATGCCCCAGCTGAGAGCCAGTTTCAATACATTATGACAGGGTGACAAAATTAGCATAAGCATAATACAGAAGTAGGCAAACACATTATCCATCTCGTATAGAGGCAAACTCCTTCTGATCACCCTTCCAGATAGAAATAGAGAAAGAAGGTGCTGGCTAGATCAATAGGCACATGCGTGCATGGGAGCTGTGTTGATCTACCTGGCAGAGATGCTACAGGCCACTTAGCAGCTAAGACTGAAACACCTGCAAGGCAGCAATTACAGGCATTTACTCTCATCTTCTAGAATTCATCCATTTTTTTTCTTTTTTGGCAAGGATCAAACTAGCAAATGGAATATGATAAGACAAAGACAACTCTCCGTGCATCTCAGGTATTTAAAGTTTGACCCTAGGGCTGGGACTATAGCACAATGGTAGAGCACTTGCCCAGCATGTGTAAGGCCCTGGGTGGTTTGATCTTCAGCACCACAGAAAATACCCTCATGAAATAAATAAAGGAGACACTCATTTCTGCAGCCATCCCTCTGGAATGTGGCCTTGGTGGAGTGGTTGACTGTGCTTTGCATTTAGTCAGGATAAGAGACCATGTCAGGGACTTGCATTTGGAACCAGGAAGCAGAATGTGTTTGTGGGCTCAGGGATCTATGGTGATCCAAGCTTGGCTAGAGTCTGTTTATTTTCTGACCCCCATCTGCGTCTGGTGTAACTGGAAGTCATGAAGACACTGCAGGTCTTTATGTATTAACATCATCTTAGATGCTATATCCCTCAGTCTTAGAAATGTCTGGTTGTTCTCCTTTCACTGGGTACCTGGCTGCAGGTCACTTTGCAGGGGACTGGGGTAACCATTCCCACACAGACCCACCATGTATTTCAGGCTCCTTCCTTTTGGGGATCCAGCCTCTCCACAGAGTGGGTTCTGGCTCTGAGATCTAACTCTGAAGAGATCACAGCCTTGGCCTGGGGCAGCTGACCCAGCCTTCTGGTCACCCATCTTTGAATTCTTCCAGCTGTCTAAAGGATGCACTACTCTTGCCAGCTGCCCACCCGTCTTGCCCCTGGGAACACCATGCGACTATTTCTAGAGCTCTCCTAGGTTCCCTGCTTCCCTCTCTGACCTTGCTGTTCATTACAATAATTTTTCCCACCTTGCTAATAAAATTTAAATTCCACCACCACGCTCTATTATCTCAGGAGCACATCTTCCTGAGATATTGCTATCATGGAGACCAGTTCTCCTACTGGCAGGCCTTGCTTCTGGAACACAGCCACCAGTAGGCTTTTCAACCATGCTGCCATTTACACATGATAAATAGATCATCCCCTGGGCCTTCCCTGGAACACAGTTAGGAGCTTTTTATAATAATATCCATCATGGTGTGCCCACTTCTCTGAGCCCTTTAATCCCTTCTTCTACCATCTGCCACCCCAGTTCTAGCGCTTCTAGTTCACTCAGAATGAGCCCTGGCTTTTCTCAAGCTTCCAAGGGCCACCCTGACAGCAGGTGAGCACCATCTCCTGGGAGCCCTCCAGGATGCTGAATCCTGTATCCTGGGAGGATGCACCCTCACTGATGAACTGCCCTAGCCAGCTTCACACTCTGCTGCCTTTGATCCCACACCCTTGTGATCTGATCCCATATACTCTTCTGCTCTCCGCCAGGGAGTGTTGGCTGGATCCTGAAGCCTCTTTGGTATAGTCCATCCCTTTCTTTCCTTGACAAAACTGGATCATGTTGTGACAACTTTAGTCCCTGGTCTGGTGGACAGAACTGGAGATCAAGTACTGGTTGAGATGGACTCATACTCTTTTGCAAGTCAGAGGCCTCTGCATTACCAAGTAAGCCGAAGCACTTGCCTGTAATAAGAGCAGGCCATGCTTGCAGGCCCAGAGGGTTTGGGACAATGTAAGGATTCAAGGTTTTCAATGCATCAGTCCAGATGTCTCCGTCAGCATGTCAAATGTCAGCATCCCACTCTTCCCAACCAAGGCTCTGACCTTGGAGGAGCAGACCTGCCAAAATTGAGAATCCAACCTTCTCTGTAATTCCACTTATAATTAAGTTCTGGGCCTGATCCTCAGGTTTTTTTCTGTCTTCAAGCCACAGGAGATGAGAGTCTCTTGACACATGCTGCCAAGGAGGCCATCTGGATTTCACACTTCACTTAAATTGGTGATTAATTGCCCTCAGCATTTCAGTCCTTCTCCAGTGCATCGGTAGCTCCCCAGCAATCTCTATCTGACTCTGTAGTCTATAAGGATTACATCCCCAAATATCTCAAATATTGTATCAGCCAATGCAATTCTTTCCATATCTTCCAGCCCAGTTCACCCCACCCCCCATTGACAACATTAACAACAGCATTGCTGTTGTGTATTGATCCCTTTCCTATCACTGGAACACAGTCTCCAACACTTCCAACTCAATGCAGGGGAGGTTTAATTTGCTCATGGTTTCAGAGGATACAGTCAATGGTCAGCCGCTCCCATGCAGAAACATGGCAGAATGACATGGTAGAGCAAAGACATTCAGTTTACAGTGGCCATGAAGCAGAGCAGGGGAACAGTGCTGGGTAGGAAGGATCCAGGGACTAAACCTAGACCCCAAAATCACATCTCCAAGACCCACTCAAGATATACTAGTTATATACTATTATAGTTCAAAGCAACACCTAGGTTTCCTGCTGAAGGTCAACCTGGTTACTACAAGCTATGACCCCTCCAAGCTCAGCCTCCAAGACCTGCAGCTACTAAGTGGGATTTTGCAACAGGCAAGACTAGTTTAGGAATTACCTGGGGTGATGTGAGGGTCTGAGGTAACATAGAAGGACTCAAGATAGATGGAAAGAAGACAAGATTTAAAAAATTGTAGCTTTGAGAAAATTGCAATTTTAAGACATACTCAGACACTCAAGGTCACAATGCCTTCTTCACCACC
The DNA here is from genome assembly GCA_004027595.1 of Dinomys branickii. NCBI lineage: Eukaryota > Metazoa > Chordata > Mammalia > Rodentia > Dinomyidae > Dinomys > Dinomys branickii. The sequence goes on from PVLD010011363.1 coordinate 39,425, forward strand.
AGGTCTATTTTTTTCTCCAGGCTTCTAAACTCCTAAGTCTTAAAGGTACACTAAGTCCATAAATTCAGACTGTGTTTTTCTTCTGATACTATCAATCCACTAATTCCACCTTCAAAGCAACAGCACTATCAATTCCCTACTGTCCCTCTAAACTTCAAACAAATGCCAACAGTTTATGCTTTAACCTGGCTGAAAAAGTTAGTTTTTGCTTTAGCACTAAAGGGTGACCTGACAGATGCTAAGTAAACAAACATCCTAGATCATCTGTTCTGAGAACACCCCAAACCACATAAATAGCCCTAGCCCCAGACTGCAATGTGTCTCACCCTTCGAGCACCCCTGTTCTTTGTGTGGTGTGCACCTCTTCCATTCTTATGTCTCCCACTGGTGTGTCCTGAAATGATTCTATGTCACAATAGTCAAGAACCCCCCTGGGGTGAGTTGAGGCTCTGTGATGGTTTAGGTCTAAAGCTCCCCCAAACTCTCACCTTTGGAGGTGGGACCTGGTAGGCAGGGCCAGGTCACTGGGGCTGTTCCCTGGGAGGTGTGCTCTTGTCCGTGGCTTCTCCCTTTGCACTCTGCTTCCTGGCTGTCACAGGGGGAACGGTTTCCCTCTGCCAGGCTTCTCTGCCACCCTGTTCCAGCCGCGGAGGCAGCCAACCATGGACCGCAACCATGAACCAAAATAGGCTTCTCCTCCTTTAAATTGTGGCTGTTGGGTATTTTGTCCCAGAGATGAGAAAGGGACTAAGATGGGCCCCCATCTCCTCTTTAAGGGGACTTCTAGCCCCTGTGGTGACAAGAGCACCCATCACTGGGCAGTGGTTTAGAAATGGAGCTGTCTCCTCTCTCTCCACAGGCCAGCAGTTCCACTCAGCAGGAGTGCCCGGGACATCAGGGTAGGCTCCTCCTCTCCCTAGAGCCAGGAGATGGCCCCAAACCCAGCTGACCCATTCTCTCACTGATCCCTAGAGGCGTGGGCAGGAGGGCGACTTCTGTGGTTCCTCCTGGCTCAGAGCACTGACCCTGGCAGCCACTGCAGATGAGCACTGCCTGTGTAATTACCAGCATCCTTTAGAGCCAGCATGGTCAGAGCATGATTTATGACCAAATCACAGGGGATTCCATCGCAGGAAGTCTGAAGGGGCTGTGGCAGCCCTGTTCCAAGTCAGCCCCAAGCTGGCAGGGGAGGCTCAAGGAGTTGGAAGAATCCAGGCCAAGTAGGGTTAAACTCTGACTCTTGCTGGCTACATGGCCTTGGGCAAGGAAGCTAACTCCTCTGGAGTTAGCTTTGCTCTTCAATCTGCAAAATGGGAGCAACACTGACCTGAGGGACCCTGAGTGTCTCATGGGGACCATGTGAACCAGTGCACGGGAGGTGGTTGCCCGGCTCCTGGTGCCGAGCGACTTGGTGCTCACCCGCCAGGTCAGTGCAGTCATCACCACAAATAGGAGCAGCAGAGGCCAGGGACAGGCCAGCTATCACCTCGACCCCAGAGCTTGGGCTCCTTCTGAGTCTCCCCACCCCTGCCAGGTGTTCCCCATGGGTCGCTGGATACAAACCAAAGAGGCTGGGTGCCCAGTGAGCGAGGAGTCCACACTGAGGGGGCAGGGCCTGGCCACTCTCCACAGGAATCCCTCCCATTCCCTGCCCCACCCCGCCCTTTGGGTGGCAATGGGTCTCGTATGCACTTCGGTATTGTTGGTCACCCAAGGGGACACAAGGGGCAGGCACAAATGGACATGTGCCCCTCTCCCTCAGGCCACTCTCAGTTCTGGCTTTTGTCTGGAGCTCAGATGGGGTAAGGCTGGGCAAGACTGAAATGTGCAGGGTCACTGTGTCTACTGAGAGCTGTCCCTGCCGAGGATTAAATGTCTTCAGGGCTAAGGGGCCCTGGGAGTGCCTGAGGGACAGGGCCAGGCAGAAGAGGGCCTTGGCAGCGCCCCTGTTGGGGAGAGGGAAGGGCTATGGGGGTGGGGCCCAGGCTGCTGCCTGTGAATCAAACATCTCTAGTACTCTCGCTGACCATCCAGGGCAGGGACAGCATGGACACACACAGGCGCAGACACACCTACTCACAGTCACACCCAGCCACCCACACACTCACAGACACACCCAGCCCGCCCAGCACACACACACACACACACACACACACACACACACATGGCCTCACACACACAGCCTCATGCGCACAGCCCTAGGGTTCAGACAACCCTACCCTCTCTCTCCACTGGTTGGAACTTTCAAGAGAGCTGTTACCTCCAGATCCTGGCAAGGCTGCTGAGGCCCAGAGAGGACAGCACCCAGCTCAAGGTGGCCCAGCAGGTGCTGCTGACCCCTGTTCAGTGCTGCTTCCATTCCTTCAAGGGGCACAGGAAGGGAAGGGCTTGTGTACATGGGTGCCCCAGGAGAGGGCAAGACCACAGGAAGCCCAGGGCCCTCGCTCCCCATAGACCGGCCTCCCACAGCATTTGGAATCTTCCTTGGAGGGAGAAGAGGAGCCAGTGGGGACCAGGGAAGGGGCCTGTGCCATTGTCCCAGAAAGACCGAGATTCTGAAGGTCCCCTGGCACTCTGGGCGGGGCAGGCTGAGTTTGAATACCCTCTCCACTCTTCCTGCAGGATGGTTGCCTTCCAAGCCTCAGTTTCCTAACCTGTGAAAGCGTCCTCAGGAAAGGTGGCCAACCCTACTCAGGTTGGGATAAAGATTTACCAGCGTAAGACCAGCTGTAGACAAGCCCCTCCGTAAGTGACAACGATTATTAAACATCCTACCAGGGCGGGCAGCCACGCTTTTTGCAGTCTTTCTTCAAACCCAGGAAGTTACTCATCATGTGGGGCTCACACCTGTCCCCCTTAAACTGTATGGAGAACCAGGCAGGGTACTGCTGTGGTGTGAATGTGTCCCCCAAATTTCACAGGTGGGAAACATAACTCCCAAACTCATCTATTGATGGTACCAGGAAGGGGGTTCTGGGGGTCATTTAGGTCAGACGGGATTGTGAGGTGGGACCCCAGAATGGGATTCATGTCTGTGAAGTCAGGAGAGAGATCTGAGCTGGTCCCCTCACCATGCCACACCCTCTGCCACCTTATGATCAGCAGTGCCCATGCTGTTATACTGGACGTCCTAGCCTCCAGAATTTTGAGAAATAAAACTTCAGCCTTTTTTTTTTTCTTTTTTAGGGCAGCACTGGGAATCGCATCTTGGGCCTTCACACGGAGCTACATCCCTGCCTCCTTTTATTCTGAGACATGGTCTTGCTAAGTTGACCAGGCTGGACTCAAACTTTCAGTCCTCCTGCCTCAGCCTCCTTCGGTGGTGGAACTATGGGCATGTGCCACCGGGACGGGCTAAATCTCGCTCTTTATAATTACCCATGGGTGGTATTCTGTGATAGCTCAGTAGGCCGACTAAGACGAATATAAAGTAACTGGCACAGCTGTCACCAATGTGATTTCCCTCTGGAAATACAGTTCCTTTATTCCGAGGGGAAGAACGAAAGGCCTTTCTCTCCTCCCAGCTCAACTGGGCTGGACCCTGGCTCCCAGCAGCTGCCCAGGCTCCTCTCCAGCCCCAGCCTGTCCTCCTGGACAGTCAGTGACCCTGAATTCTGCCACACAAGTTCTGCTTCTTCAAGGATGAGACTCTGGCTTCAGCCCTGAGCACAACCTCACTCATCAAGTGGAAGGAACAGCCTGGTTGGGGCCACTCTGCTCTGTTCCCCACCTTTCTCCCAGCGTCAGAGAGGGCTCCATCTCCACCGTACCACTCACCTGCTTCCTGTCGCACCCCCCCGGTCCCCCCAGTGGGGCTGGCGCCCCAGCCCTTGGCACATACTCTCCTTTTCCTCCTTCAGAGATGCCAGCTGTCTGCCTGGCTTGTAAGCCTGGCAAAATCAAAAGAAACCTACATTTCAGTAACCCGAGGGAAAAATACCTCCAAAGAGCGGAAGTGACTGAACCCAGAGCACACAACAAACTGAGGGGGAACACAGCAACCCAAGGAGTCGGAAGCAAGACTCGCCCCAAGCACCTATCAGTGGATGAACCAAGTATGACATCTGACAGGAAGTGGTGGTACAGGCCTGTAATGCCAGCCTTCTGGGAGGCTGAGGCTAAAGGATCACAAGTTGGAGTCCAGCCTGGGCAACTTAACTTAGTAACACCTGGTCTCAAAATAAATATAAAGTAAAGAGGATCAGAGATCCAGCCCAGTGTAAAGGCTCTGTATTCAATCCCCAGTACAAAAAAAAAAAAAAGCTCCAGACAATGGAATATTACTTAGCTATAAAAAGGAATGATGTTCTGATATACGCTATAATAAGGATGAACCTTTTCCTATGAATATGCTGACTCGTCCCTCTTCTTTCTGTCTCCTTCTGCCTTTTTAGGAGACTCATGCCATCTATTTCTCACTACTGGCCCTTCACCTTGCATGGTGTGACATCCTGGGTTCCATCCCAAGCACCAAAGTATATACAATGATCAAAAACACAGTGGAAGTGTGGGTTCAAAGTAGAAGTAATTTATTACAGTGAGGGACAAATTTCCATTATCCTCCCTCAGACTCCTCCTCCTCTCTTTGAACACACTTATCCCACTGTTCTTCCCACTTCCTGGAGCAGTTCTGGAAGTCCTCTCTCATGAGTGTCTTTTCACGGCAGTGGAAATGAATCAAAACATTTATGGCTATTTCTGTCAAATAAAAACATGACACTATGTCCTTATCCACCTTACTCACCAGCTCTGGTGCCATGCAACTTCTGGCTCTTCCCCAAAGCCAAAGTGACCACAATTTGAATCAATTCAGGACAACGAAGAGGGAAAACAGCTCAACTAGAACTTCCAGAACTGCTTCAGGAAGTGGCAAGAAAGGCTGAGTGTGGTGGTGCACACCTGTAATCCTAGCACTTGGGAGGCTGAGGCAGGAGGACTGTTGCGAGTTCGAGGCCAACCTGGGCTACAAAGTGAGCTCAAGGCCAGCCTGAACTACATAGTGAAACTACCTCAAACAAACAAACAAATATGATCAGAATGAGAGCATAAGTGTGTTTGAAGTGAGGAGGAGGGTATTTTAAGGAAACTGATGGAAATGCATCTTTTACCATAATATTTTTTTAAAATTAAACATTCAAAGTATTTTGATCACACTGTGTGTGTGCATGCATGTGCATGTGTGTGTGTGTGTGTGTGTGTATACGCGTGTGCGCACACTCTACTGGCTCTTCCCCTTGCTATTGCCCTGTCTCCAGCTAACATGACTTCTGCCACTACCACCTAGGTGCTTCTCCCTTGCCATCCCCCCAATTGCAGGCTCACCCTGGGCAGACCAATGAGCAATGAGAACTGGACAGGACTTTGCTGCCACCCTCACTCCATAAGATCTAGCAAAGTTGCTTGAGCATGGCCTCAAATGCTACCAGGAACGGGCATCTCACTGCCTGCTTGGCCCACCTGGAAAAGCACAGTCCCATGGATCAGACTTTTGCCTCCTCCTCTTCTCCCTGACCTCACACAGATAAGTTGTCTTAGTCCACATCCCCAAAACGTGGCCAGGGCTGGCTTTGACCATGAGCTCAGCTTTATTCCACAGCAGCATTGGCGCTGATATTGATGAGCACACAGTGAGAACATGAAGGTATAATCCCTCCCTTCATGTACCTTAAAGTCTAATAACAGACCAACCAAGTAGCTCAGAAATAGACTTACACACAGGGCGTGGTGGTGCATGCCTGTAATCCCAGCATTCAGAAGGCTGAGGCAGGAAGATGGTTGGAAGTTTGAGACCAGCCTGAGCTACAAAGTGAGCTCAAGGCCAGCCTGAACTGCACAGCTCGACCCTGTCTCGAAAGACAAAAAAAGAAAAGAAAAGAAAAAGAAAAAAGGAGAAAAGAAATAGACTTACACAAATGACAGCTCTGGATAACCTTGAAGAAAATAATTGGGATGTTATGAGAGAAACTAATAGAGAACCATTTGTGTGCTAAATGTTTCATGAATTGAGTCAAAGGATGAATTAACTGATAGAACCGAGACCCACACAGAACCAGCCCAGACCTTCTGACACAAGAGAAGTCTTTATTGAGGGGAACAGCACAGGGGGGCTGTCCACTGGACTAGGGCAGCAGCAAGCTGAGCAAAGCATGGGCCTTTTAAGCTCTTTTTTGGGGAGGTGTCCACAGGCCAGAACAGCCCAAGCAGGGGTGGTGGGTGGGGTGTGGGGGATGGATTGTTTGCAGGGTCAGAACAACCTGAACGGGGTGGGTGTTAGTCAAAGTCCTGCCAAAGCGGATGAGGGCAGGGTTGGCTTTTGTGGCTGAGGGTAACTGAAGTGGAATAGGTAAGAGAAGGAAAGAAATATTCAGAGTTAAATTTTTCCCACGAGGGGGGCTGGCTGCCTTGTGACTTATCATTAATTAGATTGTTGGATTAACCAGGTGTGGTGGTGCATACCTGGAATGCCAGCACCTGGGAGGTTGAAGTAAAAGGATCACTGAGAGTTTGAGGCCATCCTGAGCTACATAGTGAGTTCAAGCGCCAGCCTGAGCTACAGAGCAAGATATTGTCTAAATAAATAAATAAATAAATAGTTGGACCAGAGAATGGTAGAGATCTTTGCTCATACAAAAACCAGTTGTAAGCTTGGTGATAGGCACCAGACTTCCTGGGTTTGTATCTTCCTGGGTTCCACTTGCTGGCTGTGTGACCACGGAGAAGTCTCTTAACCTTTCTGTTCCTAACTTTCCCCAATGATGCAATTTGTGACAATAGTATCTTAACTTCGAGGTTACTGGTCATTTTGTTTTGTTGTCTTGAGACAAGCTCTCACAATGTAGCTCAGATTGGCCGTGAACTCACTATGTAGCCCAGGCTGGCCTTGAACTCACAGCAATCTTGCTTTCTCAGTCTCTCAAGTGCTGGGACTATAGATGTACACCACTATGCTGTCTTATCAGTCAGTTTCTGCTCCATAACAATGTTAAAATCTCAGCTGCTTATAATTCTCTTTCTCATAGGTTGTGGTCAGTTGAACTTCTGCTGGGCCTGGCCATTATTAGGCAGTCTTGCCTCCAGACCCCAGGTGGGGTTCAGAGCACCTCCCTACTGTCTATGGTCCAGGGGCCTCTCGAGCCTTATTTCCTTCAGAGAGAATCAGAGGAGCCAACAAGGACAAGCCAAGTTGGCTAAAACCTCCTCAAATACCAGATCTTCTCATACCTCATTGGCTAAGGCAAGTCATGTCTCATTGGCTGAGGTGAGTCACATGGTCAAACCCAATATCACTTGGGTGCTGGGCCACCATGACAGAACACCATGGACTGGGAGGTGTAAGCCATAGAATCTTATGTCCCTGCAATTCTGGAGCTGGTGGTGAGGCCAGTATTCCTGGACTTCTGTGTGTCCACTCCTAGTGGCTCTCTCCCTTCTTATAAGAATGCCAGTCCTGCTGGATTAAGGTCCACTAGAGTGTGAATTGCAAGTATCCCTCAAAGGGGTTAAAATTCTCAGCACCCACATTTCTCCACTGAGAGACACAATCTTGCCCAGCACATGCAGGCAGACATGTGGCACTGTGTGAAAGCTGACTAAAAAAGGTATGAGATAAAAATGAATGCAAAAACCATCTTTCCTCCCAATAGGCCAATGCTCCAGCTTTTCAAAAAGGTCAGAGCACATGGAGATCCTTATCTAAGCTTGAAGAACCTTTTGTGAGGCCTGAGCAAGGGCCTGACAATTTGCAACTTTGGTGTACATCTTTAGAAACACTGAGGGTATTCTTGAAGCACTGAGAAAAACCAAGTGCCCAGAAGAAGCTGATTCCTGAGATCTCTACAGCTACCACTCAGACACCTTCTCCATGTCTTCCTCCTCACAGACACATCAGTCTCCCCAATTAACAGCATGATTCGTGTCTTAAAAACTCATCCATGGCCCCTCTTAATAGTGTACTCTGATCTAAGTAAATGCTTGTCTTTCCTATATTCCTTGTCTGCTGGTAAATCCTATTCACCGCCCTGCCACTGGCCCTCCATGTGCTGTCTAGCACAGTAACAAAGACTTGGTCCGTAGGGTGGCTCTGTTGGGAGGTAGAAGAATCATTAAGAACCAGGGACTAGTGGGAAGGCTTCAGGTTATGGTGGTGAGTGTGACCATGAAGGGGATTGTGGCACCGTGGTTCCTTCCTCATCCTCTTTTGCTCTCCCTGGCCATGAAATGATTGGTTTTGTTCTCCCATGTCCTCCTACCATGATGTGCTGCCTCACTACAGGCCAAAAACAACATGGCCGATTGATGGTGGGCTGGGACCCCCACAGTGTGAGCGAAAATACTCTTTTCTGTTTATAAATTTGTGGTCCCAAGTTATTTGTTATAGTAACAGAAAGTCACCTAACATGGGACCCCCACTGTAATTACCTCAACCTCAGTGACCTTCTTTAAGGCTTTATCTCTAACTGGAGTCCAGAGCTTCAACAAATGGACTTTGGGAGGACACAATTCAGTCTAAAACAGAAAATATACTCCCCTACTCAAGAGCAAGCTCTTGCTGAGTAAGTGTTGGGACATAATTCTAAGTCAAGGAGTAGAGAATTGGCACTAATCATTACATCTACCACAGGCTATTCTAAGAACCTAATAGGTTCATTATAAAAGTGTTTACTATGGCTGAAATCCAAAAGTCTCACATTCAGAAGTAGAGTCTGTTTGAAAGGGGCAGGTAATCAGGGCATGCCTCCCTTCTTTCTCTGCTCCCTGGCTACCATTAGGTGATTCCTCTTCCTCTACCTTGCCATTCTGCATATCATTTCTACCTTGAAGCCAGCTGATCATGGACTGAAAGCACTGAAACTGAACCAGAATAATACTCTCTTCCTTTAAGTTGAGGACAGTGCTGGGTTCCAGTGATGGGAAAGTTACTAGTTCAGGAAATTGTTACCAGGAGTGGGGTCACTGATATGGGTGTACCTAACTGTGTGATTTAGAAGCCTTTGGAACTGGTTTGCAAGAAGAATCTAGAAATGTTTGGAGATGCTAACTAGAGAAGTCTTAGAATGCTATGGGCCAAGCTTGATGAGTAATACTGGTTAGAGTTCAGAAGACCAGAATGCTGGTCGGAATGTGGACAGTAAAGTTTAGGCTCAGGAGGTTTCAGTTGGGAACAAGGACTTCACTGGCAGATAGACTAGAGACCATGCGTATTACACACTGTCAGAAAGTTTGTTTTCATTTTTCCCATCTCCCGAGTCTTTGTAAGAGACTTTTATTAAGGGTGGTAGGCTAATTAATCTGGTGGAGAAAATTTCCACCTCATTGTTCAGGCCATAGCATGAATACTACTGGCTACTTTCAGCCAGATTGACAGTAAGAATCAGGACCAAAGCGCAGAGTTGAATAATTTGAAAATTTTACTGGTGACCACAGAGGAAACACCTGTAAACCAGTCCCATGTGGCTCCCAAACACTAGAAATACAGTGACCCAAATGGAGATGTGCTGTACATTTAACACAAAACATAGAATGCAAAATATCTTCTTAGTCATTTTAACACCAGTTATACACACTGAAATGATTAATGGCTTAGAGACATCAGATTAAATAAAATATATTACTAAGATTAATATTACCTGTTTCTTTTTACTTTTCTGATATGGCTGCTTGAGAATTTCTACTTGCACACACAGCTTGCATCACACAACCCTGTAACCTGGTCTTGAGGGAAGGAGTTCTGGAAGGCTAGGGGAGCACTCATGAGGAAGGCCAGGGACCAGAGTAGCCTTGGGCTCACAGGAAGAGCCAAGTCCAGGCCAGTGCTTCAACCAGGCCCAAACCCACTATGTTAGAGGTAAGCAATGGGACCAGAAAAGAAATGAGATTTACACAAGTGGATCCCTGAAAACCCAACCTTTCGACCTGCCAGGCAGACTTTGTTTACAGCAGCCAAACTGCCTAAACTAGGACAGGCAACCAGTCAGTATAACACACTGAAAGGGCCTGAGGAGCCCTTGGCAGCCATCAGTATCCTGGGAAGGAAGGTGCCCTGGTAGGGTTACTGGGCAGCAGGACAAAGCTTCAGCCTGGGCCCATCCAGGAGTGGCGGGCCACTGGACACGTGGGCCTGCCCACCAAGAGCTTGGTCCCCTTTATCCTCTATGTGGGTGACCACCTCACCTGAGAAGACACCCCACTGGCTTTAGAATCATCACCTCACTCAAAGTCCAAAAGGAAGGAGGGTACAGGCCCCAAGAAGGATTCTGGTTGGCCCAGCTTGGGTCATGTGCCTGCTCCTGGACCATTCACTGTGGCGATATGGGTCACTGGCTAATGTGACTGACAGTGCCTCCAGAAACAGAGTGATGAAGTGTGAGAAAAGAGTGATTCTCCAAAGGGATCAGGGGAGACATTGTAGGGAAGAGGCAGGATGCAAATGAAAACTCCCAGACCCCCACCGTAACCTTCTAGAGATTTCTTGGTCCTTACAACCCCTGCTCTAGCTTGAGTGGCATTTTCCCCATACACCAAGGTAAACTGGGCATGTGCATTTTGAGAGTCCAGCACAGCCAGAGACGGATGCAGGGAGTTAAATCTCAGTGAGCTTCCTGGGTGTCCTGTACTCTCCCCCCATAGGTGGCAAGCAGGACGGAAGCCTTCTAGGGTCAAGTTTCTCTCTCTGCACACATCCTGACCCTCTCCCCTCCATTAGCTTTCCCCATGATGTATGCTTCAGGAGATTCTGCCACGTGGTGGGTTCTGAGCAGAACCCTGGGGCCTCAGAGATAGAAAAGTCAGGTTTCCTGTCTGCAGGAGGCCATCATCTGAGGGAAGAGAGTGGGTATCTTAGTTACTTTTCTCTCGTTGCTGAGACAAAACATCTGACACCCAGAATTAAGGAAAGAAAGGTTTATTTAGCTCGCAGTCTGTGGAAGTTTCAGTCCATAGTCAGCTGGCTCCAAGGCAGTGTGGCACGTGGTAAAGGACAACAGTTCATGGTGGCAGAAAACAGCAAAAGCAACAAGAGCAAAAGGGAGAAGCAACAAGAACAAGCCTCTCTCCGTCCCTGAAAAGGCCTGAAGAGCCCTCGGTAGCCATCAGCATCTTGGGAAGAAAGGACCCTTATATTATATGCAGGCTGCCCATCCCGTGACTGCATACGCTTTGGAAGGACAGCTAGACACAAGCCATAACAGTGAAGAACAGGAGCTGGGGATACAGCTCGGTGAAATAAGCACCTGACTGGCAAGTGCAAGGTCCTGAGTTCGATCCCCAGTCCTGCAAAAAAAAAAAAAAGACAAACAGTGAAGAACAGAAAAAGGTGGCAGAAGAACAGCTATCAGTCAGGGCAGTCTCAGGCTCCACTCCTCCAGGGCTGCTCCAATCTGGCACAAACCCTGGGGACCCACTGTGGTGACCCAGAGCCCCAGAGGTGGGCTGCAGCCTCCCCCCATCCAGGCTTTGCAGATCAAAGGCCTCCAGTGCAGCCAGAAGTCAGAAGAGTTACCCCAGGGCAGCACTCAAGCTAGGGAGCCACGCCTGGGCCTCACATGCCGCATCCCAAGTCCTGAGTGACACCCCAGTGTGGTTCCCTGGCCAGGCCACACCACTCTGGCCCTCAGCCCGTCTCCCTTGAATCTGCTAGGGAACAGGGACAGCAGAGGCAGAAAAAGTCATCTCTCTCTCTCTCTCCACTAATTGCTTTCCACAGCCTGGCTGGTCCCTCCCCCAGCCCCACCTCCTCCCCTCCTCTTCTCCTTTCCCCGCCTCGCAAGGACAAGGATGGCGAGATACAGCCCCCTGGGCCCGGCTTGTCTCTCTGCGAATGAATTTCTGAAATGTAATCCCGGTGGTGACAGTTGGACCATGGCTGGCACAGCCCCCAGGGGAGGGACAGCTCCCTGCAGCGCTAGGGACCTTGGGCTAGGGTTGGCTGAGAGGGAACAGGCACTCAGCCTCTCCTGCTCACTGTCCCTCCCCTTGATGCCACCCCCCCCCCCCGCGGTTTCAGAGCCCTGATTGCAGGCAGGATCGAGTAACTTGTGGCCAAAGGGCTGTAAGTTAATGCATGGACATGAGTCCCTTCATGGCTGGGACAGTGAAAAGCCAGTGTGGGAACTTGGAGTTCCCCCTCCGAGTGTGACAGTCACAGTATGACAGAGGCCTAGCAGCCTGGGTCTTGTGTCACTGTGCTGAGCAGAGGACCCCCATCCCCTCAGTCCATGAGACATGAGATACCAGCTTGATTGGCTGAGGCCAAGGTTTGGAGGTGACTTGTCCCCATAACCTCTATGTCCCTGACTGATCCACTTGTGCCAATCCCCTATGCTCTTCCCTCCTGTCCCTTGCCCTGCCTGGCCTGTGGCAGCCCCACCACACCTGTCCCCAGATATGCGGGGTGTCCACACCTGCTGATTGATGCTAATGGCTTCTGCAGGGCCGACAGGACTCACGGAGACTGAGAGCAACCTGGAACACCTAAGTGCAGACTCAAACAGTGGCCTCCTGCAGCCTGAGGAGCTGATGAAAAGCTGCTTTCTACCCCAGCCCAGTGGCATATGCCTGTAATATCAGCACTTGGGAGGCTGAGGCAGGAGGACCATGAGTTCCAAACCAACCTGGACAACATAACAATTTAGCAAGAGCCTGTTTCAAATTTTTAAAAGGGCTAGGAATGCAGCTCAGTGCAAAGGCTCAATGTCCAGTATCACAGAAAGGAAAGAAAAAGAATGAACCTGCTGTCCAAGCCGCTGGCTGCCCCAAGTCACATTTCTCATGGTAGCACTGGGGGCCAAGGGGAAAGCACGGACACAGCATCATGAGGACCGACACCGCTTCAAAGAGCCTCTGGAGCCACCAAGTGCCCCACCCAGGCTCATAGCCCAGGGAACAAACTGACCCAAGCACCACGGCTAGGACAGGGGCACCACATTCCCTCTGCACGCCTGTCTCCCGAGTCAAGATGGGGATCATGGCTTTCAGTGCAGAGGACACTTTTGGGAAGTGAGACTCAGACCTTCAAGAAGCCCGACCAGAACCTGTGTCTCAACACAGGGCCTCCTCTGCATAGGGCCTAATAAGCTGCTCAAGAACAAACAGAAGACACTGGAGGTGGGGCCCTGCTCAGGGAGCTCACCGGCCAGCCAAGGCACAAAGACAGTGTAGCTTCACTGAACTGCTCCGGGCAAGGAGTTCAAGCAGCACAGGGTGAGACACGGCAGGAAGCCTTACCCATCCTCCCCGTCCTCAACTAAGCCAGGCAGCCCTCAGCCGGTTCCAGTGCCCTGTGCATGGTACCTCTTCCCGGCAAGCCCCTCTGGGGTTTCTCTGCCCATCTGTGAGCCTGTCCTCCAGCTGAGGGCAAGTTTTGAGAATGATGGACAATGATGTTCATTTCCGGTCCTCCAGGCCTGCCCAGGGCTTGGTACCCCAGAGGTGCTCAGTAGATACTTGGTGAAAGTGTTGTGAGGTGTGCTCAAAAGGTACTTCCATGAGTGTGTTTGGGTGTTCCACCGTGACTGCCTCTATCTACAGAATTGATTCAAAATGTTTCACTTCCATGGTCATTTTGACTCTGGGGAAGAGCGGGAATCACACCATGCCAGATCCAGTGACTAAGGTGGATGAGGACACACCGTGGTGTTGTTACCAAGCTGCTTTCCCATTGGGTGACACATGGCAGGGGTCACCAGGTTTTTGATCACACCAGGTAAAGACCTCACAAAAGAGGACTTTCAGAAGTGCTTGAGAAAGAACGGCAGGAATGCTGGGATAAGTATGTTGGGGGTGTGAGTGGTTAATGGTAATGTGTCTTTCATGGTAATATTTTTTGTGTGTATCTTTTTGAGACAGTGTCTCGCTATGCAGTTCAGGTTGGCCTTGAGCCCACTTTGTAAGCCCAGGCTGGTCTGGGACTCACAATGACCCTCCTGCCTCAGCCTCCTGAGTGCTGGGATTACAGGCATGTGTCACCACACCCAGCTCTGTAATACATTTTTAAAATTTAAACTTTCCCCATATATTTTTCTGGTGGGAGTACTGGGAATCAAACTCAGGACCTTGTGCTTGCCAGGCAGGCACTTGTGCCACTGAACTATGTCCCTGGTTTCCCCATATATTTTGACAACTCCTTGTATGTGCGCAAGGGGCCAAGCAAAGAATGAAAAAAGAATGGCTGTGAGATTCCAGGGATCAGGAGTGTGGAAAGTGTGTGTGTCTATATGTGTGTGTCGCTAAGGGAATGTGTCACTTGGTCCCTTCAATCACACCACACGGGTGCAATTCCCATCCCTCTGTCTGTAAGTTCATGGCTACCCGGATATTCTGTGCAGTGGCCAAATCTCTCACATACCATATCTTTCAGTTTGAGGTTTATAAACTCTAGTCCCCACTTGCAAGTAAAGGACCGAAGCATTCAAAGCCCTCTGGAAGCCAGGGCAAACTGCAGGCAGTGGAGAGGAGGCCCCTCCCGTCCTGCAGCAGGCCCTAATGCTGGGGGCGCCTTCCCACCCCTGACCCTCCTGTGCAAGGAGAATCCGCTTCCCCACCTTGGGCACTCATCCCCTGCACCAGCTCTGTCCCTGCCTCTCACGGTCCTTGCATCTATGACACAGGTCTATGTGCCCCCCTCACTTGGGAGCTTGCAAGCCCCTTGTTTCAGGGTCTAGGCCTCTCTGCCGCCAATCAAAGTTTGATGGATAAATGGAGGATGGATGGATGGATGGATGGAAGGAAGGAAGGAATGCGATCTGACCAGGAGACACATGGTGATAATGGCTACCATTTTTGAGCTCTTACAACATGCAAAGTGCTGTGCAAGCCCTTGGGCATCTGTTTTCCTCGTTTATTCCTATAACAGCCCTGAGTGAAGTCATCGACAGCAAGTTCACGATTAGAGGACAGCAAGCCAGGGCCTGAAGCTGTGCTCAGCAACGATGTCGGCCAGCCAGGAGGTGTCCCTGGGGACGTTCAAAGCTGAGTGGAGCGAGAGAGCCCGGGTTTCATACGCTTAACTGCTGTCCGCCTGCTGGGGGACAGAACGCCCTTTCTTGGGGCTGACAGCAGAGCTGGGACGCTGTAGCACAGCTTCCGTGTGTACTTCTGGTCCTCCGGTTTCCGCCCATGAGGATTTAACCACAGAGTCACACTCTTGGAGTCTCTGTTCCCTCCCCCGGGCCTGTGCTTCCTGCTCTTCTATGGGGTGCATGCTATGGGCTGTTTTGTTTCCCCTTGCTGCAGGAGGCCACCCCCAACTCCCTGGGACTTCGCTGCTTTGTGTAGCAAGAAACAGTGAAATGACAATGTTAAATCCTGCCCACTGGTCAGCGCCCTGCAGGGACAACAGCTGCGGGTCCCTTTCAGATCGCTGCTGGGACTGCCTTTTCTGTCTCCTGCCGTCTGCCTTTAACCCAACAGCCATCAATACGGAACACAGTGATCTTATCGCTCTGCGGGCAGAAAGAGACCTCTCAGCGCAATGCAGAGAGAAGGGGCCTGATTGCTCTCAGCCCCTGCCCAGAGCACTCACAGTGGCCTAGGTGCTGTCACCCTCTGTAGGAGCTCCAGGCTCCTGGCAGACCTGAAGCCACCTGCCCTGGAGCCCCAACGCCCCACGTCTGACCACGTGGGGGTACACGGACAGGCTTAATGGCTTGGTTTTCGGCAGGGCGGGCTTCTTAGCCAAGAGGGATCTGAAGTCAGGTTGAAAGGGAGGTGGGGACAATGAGGAAGGCTGATTGGGGGCGAAGTGGAGAAAATGAGGGGTTTGGCTGGACACAGGAGAGGTGGAAGAAGAGGCAGAGGGAACAAGTAGCATCCAGCAGGTTCATGGAAGACAGGGGAAGCCCCGAAGAGGAGCGACAGCAGGGGTCGCAGCACACTGACATCAGCAGGCAGTGAGGGGGGCTGGACGGCAGCAGGCAGGAGTGGGAAAGAAGTGACCCCAGTGCGGCAGGCCGCCCTGCCCCGCCCCAGCGTACCCTCCTGGCCAGAAAGAAACACCTCGGACCTGAGCGATGAATGGCCTTGCTAATTGGCCATTTGTTTTTTATGTATTTTCATTAGCAAGATAAAGTAAAACCAATCATGTAACTGTCGCCTCAGAAAATAGATGCTCGTTAAGCACCTGAGCTGTTCTTGCAGCTGAGCTGGGTGGCTGCGATGTCTCTGGCCCAGGATCCTGGGGAACAGAAGTCAGGGGCGACACTGGTGAGGCCGCACTCCTGACCCCAGACATCGGGCAGATGGCCTGGACCTCCCACAAGAGTGGCTTCAGGGACACAAAGCTCAGCACCTCCCTTGGACTCCCAAACAGCCAGAGAGAGGATCCCTGGAACTTGTCCCTCATCCTGCAGACCCCTTGTCCCCAGGTCCCCTCCTAATGGCCATCTTGAGGCAAGTGCTCTGGGAAGTGGATAGTGGGAGCGGAGCTCGGTCTCCATGGTGACCCATCCACCCGCCCGCCCATCACAGGGAGGGGGAAGGGCCGAGGAGGTTTGGTTGGTGGGGAAGTGGGGCAAAGGAGTCCGGTTACCCAGGCAACTCCCTGAGGTCCTAGGGAGGGCTGCTCCCACAAGTAGGGGCTGCTGTTGTCATGGAGACTCCCTGGCAGCTTTGTGAAGGAGGAGGAGGGCTCCCAGGTCCCCTCCCAGCCCCAGGGCACAGGGCACAGGAGGGGAAGGCACCAGAGCTTCTCCGAACACTGTGGAGGAAAGAATGGCAGCGTGCCAGGGAAAGAAAGTTCCAGAAAGCAGCGCAATCCTCTCGCCTCCCCTCCCTTGCTCTTGACCCTGTGGCATGCAGTCCTGCTTGGCACCTCTTGGCCCTTATTTCTCAGGGACGCTGATCATTTCAGGCAGAGAGCCTGACCAAGGAGGGTCACCATGGTGACCAACCAAGCCTTGGTCTCCATGGTGACAAGGTCTCAAAGTTATTTTTATTTATTTATTGGAAATTTCAAAGGATTTTCCACTCCCTTGGCCATGCCTGGCATTTGGAAGATTGGGGTAGAGCCATCACTCTCTCTGTAGCCCAGAGAAGAGGACACTGGATGACAGCTGAACCCTGGTAGAGGCTGAAAGGCAGCCAAAGCCCTCCCCGGGGGCTGCAGAAGAGCCCTTTCCCAGTTTCCCTCCAGCCTGCCAGGCGCTCAGGGAGCTCTTGGGAGCCACTTGGCAGCCACCATCCGGATGGTTTCAAGCAGCTCCAGGAGATGGGTGGATCAGTGATCAACGGAAGCAGAGAATGCTCAGTGAAAGGTGCAGAAATACACAGAGCCCAACAGAATCAAAACAGATGGCCGAGGCACTTGGAGCAAAGCAAGAGTGAGGTAAAGAGCTGTGCATTCCACAGATAGAGACATACATGCTACACCATACTCACCATAAGTGAGAAAGGCCACAGACCCAACTCTGAGCTTCCTAGTGGCCATAGCAAAGAAGGAAACAAGACTTACAGGGTCCAGAAAAAGGCAAACAATGATGTTTCAGAAGACATGTTGGATATAGGGAGAATAATGTGAAGTTCTCCCCACTAGGCTCTTGCCCCATGCCCTAAATTTGATTTGCTTCTTGACTCATGTTGTAAGTCTGCTCTATTTTCCCACTACAGCCTTTTCCTTCATTCATACCAGGTGATTGTGTATAATTCATCCTGAAGTCACAGAATAAACCCAGTGGGATCCACCCGGTAGCATCTCATCTTACACGGCAAACTCATCACCTTTTAAACTGTGTCCATTGGGGCCAGGTATGCTGGTATACACCTGCAATCTTAACACTCAGAAAGCCAAGACAGGTGGCTTGCCATGAGTCTGAGGCCAGCCTGGGTGCTGTAGTGTGTTCAAAGCCAGCCTGAACTGTGAGGCCCTGTCTGAAAACACACACACACACACACACACACACACACACACACACACACAACTACATTCATTGGGATGTTTTTGGTCACAAATAACAACAGACAAGACTCAAATGGTTTTGCCAAATAGGGGATTTATTGTTGGACAGAACAATGCATTCTGGGGTAGGACAGCCCCAGGCTGGTGAATCCTGAGCCTCATCAGTGTCACCGTCCATGGGGCCTTTGCCCTTTGAGCTAGCTGGACCATCCTCAGTGCGTCATAGTTATGTCTCAGTGTGGCTGTCGGGGTTCCAACCATCATATGCAGCTGTGTGTTCACTAAGGGAAATAGATTCACCTCTTGTGTATTGTTTTAAGAAAACCATTCCCAGAAACCCCGACAGATATCTCATCATATGTCCTCGGCCATGTCTCAGTCACCTGCTCTCTGACTGAGCCCAGAGCGAAGTGAATATGCACAGTCAGACTAAGCAGTGGCTGGGGATGGGAAGGGGCCCCGGGATAGAACCAGTGTGGCCAAGGAGGAAGAGGTATGGGCTAGGTTTGGGGCAGATATCTGAGCAAGGCACCCTAGAGAAACAGATCTGAGGGGAGGGTTCTGCTGCTGATGCTGGTGCATGGAAGTGGCCCAGAAGACCCTGATGCGGGCGCAGGGCAGCAGGACACAGAAAGCAGTGGAGCAGAACCTCTGCCTGGTCTCTTATGCATGCTGTGCAGCAGAAGCCACACTGAAAGATCTACTTCAAGGTGAGGGCTCAGTCTCCCACCCATCAGCTCCAGGTTGCCTCTGGGGACAGATAAAGTCCTGGCCCTTCTGGTGCTCTGTACCCTGGGCCACCAGCTCGGATAGCCTTGGGTAGTGCTCTGAAGAGTCACAGGGCAGACGACTGACAAGCAGCACACACAGGAACTGAGGAGTTAAACATATGGGAACACTAAAGGAATCCCAAGGGCATCTGGTCAACTAGTAGCGTCCACTGCAAAAGTGATTTGTGCCTGGTGTGGTGGTGCACGCCTGTGATCCCAGCACTCTGGGAGGCTGAGGCAGGAGGATCACAAGTTCAAGGCTAGGCTGGGCAACTTAGCAAGATCCTAACTCAAAATTTAAAAATGGTTTGGGGATGTATCTTAGTGCAAGGGCCCTGGCATCAAACCCCAGCACCCTCTCCCTCCAAGTAATCTGTTCCTCTGCTGGGATACTGGGCCCCTCATTCATGTGCTGTGATACAGGCCCAGCACCATACCCACCCATGCCATGCATGAATAAATGAATGAACCCCATAGAGCCTGGGCCTTGGAGGGAGCTGGGGCTGGGGCCGCATCAGCAGGTGAGCGGCACTTCTCACCCTCAGGCCGCCTTCGGGGAGGCAGCCACCAGCCCAACACACACCTGAGCTTTCCAGGGTAAGAGTTCCATCTTCACAGATCCGAGTTCAGGGGACCCTCTGAGCAGCTCCCTGAAAGCCAGACCTTCCAGGTTGAGCCCTGATGTGAGGGGTGGGGGCCCTTCCCAGGGACTGCGTGTACCTGAGAGAACTGACTCAGTGTGTTTTGCTGAAAAAAAACCATGCTAATGAATTCACAGCAGACCATGCTGGTGCCTCACCTTCTGCAGGCTTCTGTCAATAGGCCCTCATGCACTTCCCACAGGCACCGTGGGCAGGTGCTAATGTCACGCCTGTGTCACCCCCTAGTGAAGGGGGAGAAGCCAAGGTGGGGAGAAATGAGCTCACTTCCCACCATCACAGGGCCCAAGGGATCAGATCCCTGGATGCCAGGACCCAGTCACCTGCCCCCGAGCTCCCAGGCACCTCTTCCCAGAGCGGATCCTTGCGCACCTGTCTTTCCCATCTGCTGCCCACACTACACCATGAGTTCACAGACAGAAAAGACTCGTCCCTTCCGCTGTCACCTTCCAGGGCCTAATGTAGTGTCTGCAACAGGGTATGTTCTGGGTGCTCTTGCGTGTGCTTGGCCCTCCTTGCAGGCACAGGCAGCGGCACTCTCCTGCCTCTTTC
Organism: Dinomys branickii; assembly: GCA_004027595.1. NCBI lineage: Eukaryota > Metazoa > Chordata > Mammalia > Rodentia > Dinomyidae > Dinomys > Dinomys branickii. The sequence goes on from PVLD010011363.1 coordinate 59,293, forward strand.
AAGTTAGGTGTGACCTGCAGCTCACTTGGGCCACTGACATGGAAGCAGTAGTGACAGGTGTCACCAGGCATGGGGGCACATGCCTGTAATCCCAGCACTCAGTGCACTGAGGCAGGAGGACTGCCATACATATGAACCTAGTGTGGACTACAGAGTGAGTTCAAGGCCAACCTGAACTGTAGAGCGAGACCCTATCTCAAAAAAACCCAACAGTGACAGGTGTGGTTCCTAAGCGGATACTTCAGGAGGACGCACATGCGACAGTAATGTTCTAGGCTGAGGGCTGCTTCCCAGACACCAAGGATGGTAAGAGCCCGGATGAGAATATTGGAGTGAGGAGACTGGGTTGGCTGGGGGGAGGGGGCTCAGTGGTGCTCGTGCTCAGCCCGTGTGAGCCTGGATTCGATCCCCAGCACTGCAGAAAAGAAAGAAGAAAGAAATTGGGGGGGGGGGTGTTTCCTGCTGTAATATCGTCTACCACACAGATCCTGGTGGCCGGGCAGACATTCATGGATAATAAATGTTACAGAAGGAAATGAAGGAAAAGGTGGAGGATGGATTGCCACTGGGCGCAAGGACCTGCCTGAGTCTCCCCCCACACACCCTGCATCCCTGAGCAGGCACGGGGACAGATACTGCGCCACCCCGACCCGACGACCTCCGGGAGCAGAAGAGGCTCACAGGCTCCCACAGCGTGGACTCAGCCCCTGCATCCTGAGCCGCACCCCAGGACCCGGCTCCAGAGATGACAAAGGGCAACCTGCACCCTCCACACCCAGGATGCGCTCCCCAAAGCCAGGAGAAGAGAGGCTCTTTTCCCCCTCTGCGTGGAGACTTTTTTCAGCCAAATGAATAATTCATTGTAAATGACTTTGCAATGAGTCGAGGCTCCATGTTGCCACCAGATTATATGTACCATAAAAAGCAATGACAGTAATTTATCTGCTTTCTCTTTCAGGGTGGGCTTCGGGGATGGGGGGGAGATGCGGGGTGTGTGGCGTGGGACTATGAATCACTCCTCTAGCAGTTAAGCTGCTGACGCTTTTACCGATTTGGCATTAAATAATTCTAGCCCAGGTCTGGAAGCAGAGGGGCTCCAATGTCCTTTCCCCAGGGAGACCCTAGGGAGTGAGGGCAGGAGGACCACAGACCATCGGGCAGGTGGGGTCAAGGGCTGGGCGGAGGAGGATGCAAGGCGTGCTTGGGCCTCATTAGTTCTCAGGTCTTTTCCCTAAAGTCTGTGGACAGGGCCTGGGACTATGAGTGACACATTCACACCTGAGCCACATCTGCTGCACGGGCTGCAGAGGCGGCCATGCGGCAGGGAGCAGCTGTCCCAGGACGTTCCCACCTCCCAGGGGGCTCACACGAGCCCAGGCCTTTGTGCCAGAGGAATCCCACTGAGGCAAGAGAAATGTGTTTCTCCATTAAAGATAGCTACAAGGGCCAGGCACTGTGGTGCATAACTGTAATAGCACTTTGGGAGGCTGAGGCAGGAGGATCACAGGTTTGAGCCCAACTTGGACTCAATTTAGTGAGACTCTGTCACAAAAAAATAATTTTTTAAAGGGATGGAGATGCGGTTCAGTGGGAAGGTCCTGGGTTCAATGTGCAAGGAAGGAAAGAAAGGAAGGAAGGAAGGAAGGAAGGAAGGAAGGAAGGAGAGTAAAATACAGTTCCCAATTTGCAGATGGAGAAAGTGAGGCTTGTTGTGAGACAGCCATGAGATAGAACAAAGAGAAAAAACAGTGAAACACACATCCTCCAGAGTCTAGGCCAGAACTTTCTCCCCAAACCCAAAATGCCTTTCCTGCCCACAGACAAAGAAGACAGAACTACCTCCCAGGGAACCCTGGGACCGTATGTACAAGGTACATACCTTAATTTTCACAACTCATATTTTTCTTCTATGCTTCTGGGGTGCGGTGAGGATCAAGCTAACCTCTGTTACCCCAAGCTCTACATTCATTCACACCCTGGTCAGTCAGGGCTCAAATACTTTCATACACTTCCAGATCTTACCCTGGACCTACCCTCCGCGAGCCAGAACCACCCAGGCAGAGGTCTGGACAGTTTTGTTTTGTTTTTCTGAGACAAGGTCATGCTACACATTTCAGGCTGGTTTTGAACTCACTATGCAGCACAGGCTCACCTCGAACTCACAGTGATCCTCCCACCTCAGCCTCCCAACTGCTGGGATTACAGGTGTGTGCCACCACGCCTAGCTGGTTGAGTCTTTAAAAACTACCCACTAGCAGGTTTATTTGTAATAGCTCCAACAGGAGACCACCTAAACATCCCTCCATGGAGAACGAGTAAATGGACTGTGGTCCATCTACACACAGAATACATCCACATTACAGAGTATATCCTCACCATACAACAAAGAGAAACTACAGATAACACAGGGCGATGGGCTGGGGATATAGCTCAGTGGCACAAACACCTGCCTGGTCAGCACAAGGTCTTGAGTTCAATTCCCAGTACCCAAAACAGAAAACACAGGGCAATCAGGAAGAATTTTAAGGGAATTATGCTGAAGGAAATAAAGCCAATCCCTAAAGTCTACATACTATATGACTCCACATACATAATGTTCTCAAAATGGCAAAACGGTGTAGGTGAAGAACAGATCAGTGGCAGCTAGAGGTCACAGATGGGTTGGGGTGTATGGGGTGAGGTATAGGCAGATGGGGTTACCAGAGGACAACATAGGTTCTTTGGCTAAGGGAACTGTTCCATCTCATGATTGATGGTGGACAGACAAACCTACACATGTAATAAAAATGCACACACACACACACACACACACACACACACAGATGTATATAGAAAATGAAGAAACAGCTGGGTGTGGTGGTGCACACCTGTGATCCCAGCACTCAGGAGGCTGAGGCAGGAGGATTACTTTGAGGCCAACCTGGGCTACCTAGTGAGTTCAAGACCGGCCTGAACTACATAGCAAGACCTTATCTCAAATGATACCAAAATAAATAAATGAATGCACAAAATAAAACTGAAAAGGGTCAGTGGATTATATTATCAGTTTCTTGGCATGATATCATACTAGGTTTGCATGGTGTGAGTATTGGGAAAATCTAGGCAAAGGATACACAAGATCTTTCTGTATTTTTATTTCTTACAACTGAAGGTGAATCTATAATTATCTTGAAACAAAGGAAGTTTAATTTAAAAAAATTTTCCAGGAGCTCCCTGAAGTGGTTCTGTTGAACCAGCAATAAAAACATCTACAATAATTCCTTTTTAAAAAATCTTACTGAGCTTTTACTTCCCGTGCACAAGTCCATGTCCCACTCAATGAAGTCCACACACTTTCCCTTCTCACAGCTGAAGATAAACCATCCCTGGTCATCCCTAGAGCCGTGTGCCTGGCCCGGAGCAAACAGGATGGCATGTGGCCAAGGGAGAAGCCACACAGATCCAGGCTCCCCTGTGGAGCAACGCTGCAACTCTGGACTATTTCGCTAACCTTGCGGATCAGTTCCGCTCAGTGGCGTGATACCTTCACCCACTTTCAAGGCAGCCGTAAGGACTGGAGATAGTAGAGGTGACTGGGGGAGGGGGTAGACGCTATCATTGGCGGCAGCTGGTGTGCAAGGCCTGCTGGGCAGTGAAGATGTGGGATGGGTCTCACCTTCCATCCCAGCTCCGCTGCACTGGGCACCCCTGCTCCCCATATTCCAGGTGTCCCCTCTAAAGACTCAGACACAGCCTGCAGAGCACAGGAGTGGGGGACAAGGTCATTCTGAGGCCTTCTTATCCCCTTGTCCTGCTGTATATGTAGAGGGGTCACACAGAGAGGAAGAGCCCAGAGCAGCTTCCCTCCCGCCATGGGGAGGCTGGAGCTGGATGTAGTGAGGTGTCGTGTACCGTTTCCCCAGCCTGTGAGCAAAAGCAAGCTTTTCTCTCTGCCTACTGGAACGATCCTGTCAGGTTCCCAGTGTGGGCAACCCTAGCTGCATAGCCTTGGGTGGGCAGGTGTGAACATGCATGTACACACAACACAGGCAGGTGTGCACACACATGTGCATGCATGCACTGGTGCCTCTTTCCCCAGGGGGCAGTGGTCCACAAAGGCCACAGCCAGCCACCAGGGCCATGCTGGTCTCACAGGCCCACATCCTCACCTGGGCCAGGCGGAGGGAGCTGAAGACACAGCTGGGACGCAGGCACTTTCATTATTTATGAAGCTTTCGTTATTTCACGTATAAATAATCGAGGACTGCAAAGTGTGACAGGCACCACCGTGGAATATTCATGAGCCATATTCGTGGAGATTTTGGTAGCCACTGGGGCCCCAGGTGTGCCTGCACACTCACACGCATGCACGCTTGCACATGCACAAGTCCCAAATCAAAACCATCACGATAAAGATTTCCTAGGTCAGCAGGGGCCCAGGCGCGGGGAGAGAGGCAGCTTGCGTGTTCTCGGTGCCCTGAGGGTTTGTTCGCACTACTGGCTGCAGCCAAGCACCCAGCCAGCTGGGAGGGAGGAGACTGCCACAGTGCCCGGCTTCTGCATCCCTCGTGTTGCATCATAGCCTCCTCGCCAATACCGGGCCTCCTGCCCTCTATCGGCATCTGAGACCCAGGCCTGCAGCGAGCACTGCCAGTGTGGCAAAGTTCGAAGGCTGTGCGTGCAGGACACGGCCCTGCCCTGCGTTTTCTTCTCTCCCTGGTCCAGAGAAGAGGGGCATCCGGGACCTCATCCCATCACAGGATTCTACAGGAAGCGGGAGATGGACAGAAGGAAGCAGCCGGCCACCCCTGGTCCTCAAGCCAGACTCTCACTTTCTTCTCTGGCCCCCAAGTCAGGCTGCAACAGCCTTGCCTCCTCTGTCCACCCCAGGCCTTTCCTCTCACCGCTGGTGCTGCTCCCTTCTCCCTCCTGCCCACCGTGGCCGGCTCAGGCCTCCTCTGCCCCCAGGTCCCCGGGGAAGCTCCCTAATCCACATCCTCTGCCGTGCCCAGCTAAGTGACTTTAAGCCCTTCCTCCAGGCTTCAGGGACCCAGGGTTCTCGCTCTGTTGTAAGGATCTTTGCTCATCTCCCCACCGCACCCTTCACTGGGTTGGGCACTATGACCAGGGCAGGCTTTGGCCCTCGAGTGGCTTCGACCCGAGCTCTGCCACTTACTGACTGTGCATCCTTAGGCAAGTTACTTTACCTCCCAGTGCCTGTATTTCCTCTCCTGTCAAGTTAAAAAGACAGAAACAGAACCAACCTTGCAGGGCTGTTATGAGAATGTAATATTTTTTCGCCAGCAAAAGTGCTTGACCCAACACTGCCCAGAGCTCAGCAAGTGGACAGTTGCTGGTCCCTTCTGCACGATTCTGACATCCCCAAGCTCTGAAAAGCAAAAAGGCTCGTCAGCGCTCCTTGGCAGAGAAGCCTGAGCTGAGCTGACCTTAGAGGTTCTTACAGTCTTTATTCCTCCCATTTGCCTGCATTATCCATATGTATTTCCTGCAGGAATATGAATTCGTTGTAGTAGTACATAAATACAGAGAACATTACAGTTCTAAAACCTGAGAAAAAAACGTTCAACGTCTGAAACATATCTGGTCCTAAAGTTATCTAAGAGGAACAGGGCATGGACAGCATTCTCAAGGTCTATATGATGGGCAATCGGCTCAGATGAAGTACCTGGGACCCAGGACCATGCCAGTCTTATTCAGCAACGTGCCTGGCACAGGGCAGTGCTCCAAAAATATCAGGTGCTGATCAAGAGAGCCACTAGGGTGCCCCTGCTTCCCTGACCTGTGCCCTGCCACTGCCCTCTTAGTCCCAAGCCGCAGGCCCAGCTTGCCGACTTCCCTGAGGTCACCCTGTGCACTTGTGGCAGCTGCAGAGTTGAAACCTTGCCCTGGGCACCCGCTGGTTGGCACAGGGAGCTGGCTGCACATTCCACAGCCAGGAGCAGGAAGCTACCAGGTTTGTTCCCACCTTGTCCGTCCTGCTCCTGGTGAGCGGCTCCAAAGCCAAAGGCAGACCCATTCTTCAGAAAGGCAGAGGACTGTGCTCAGGACCTCCCTGGCCCTCTCACAGGGCACCTGAGGAAGATTCTGGAAGGGCAGTTCCCCTCCCAATGCAACTGAATCCTGCACTGATCTGTACCAACTGGCTGGTCTAGACGTAGATGACTTAGCCAGCCACAGAAGACATGCCCTCCTGTTCCATCCTCACACCAAGCCCAGGGAGCTGGTGCTCTAAAGGTTCGCTGGGGGCCAAATGCAGGGGTGCTTGCCTGTAATCCCAGCACTCAGGATGCTGAGGCAGAAGATCACAAGTTTGAGACACTGTCTCAAAATGAAAAATAAAAAGAGCTGGGGCTGTAGTTCAGCATTCCCTGGGCTCAGCCCTCAGCAGTGGAAGGAAGAGGTGGGGGAGAGTGGGGGAGGGGGGGG
>PVLD010011364.1:0-65717 GCA_004027595.1 Dinomys branickii
CCCCCTCCCCTCCTTCCTTCTCCCCACTCCTTGTCTCCTCCTCTCCCCTCCCCTCCCTCTCTCTCCCTCTCCTTTCTTTCAAGCACTGGGCTCTTTCCTGCGAGGTGTTATTGAAGTAGCATTCTGTGCTGGTTCGTTAGCAAGGGTAGGGAAAGGAACAATTCCCTTGCCATCTTGCTTTCTGAGACCACAAAATCAAGCAGCCTCCATGTGAAAGTTAGAGAACAATTGCTTTGGAATAGTTTTGGATTATTTGCTGGCCAGAATGTAAAGTTGATTTATATGTGAGAAATTATTGCTCTGCGATATATGTGAGCACACCCAGGTACTTTGTAAGCAGAGGAGTGGGTATGTGAGTTCTTGCAGTGATCAAGCAGACACAAATGCTCAGGGACAAATTTTCTGTGAATATAGTTAGACCACAAGTTCTCATGAAGCTCTTTGGAACTTCTAAGATCTCCCTGGGAGGTAGCACAGGGCCCCACAGTGTACTGGATAAAACCTCATCTTTAAACAGTGATATTAAAGATGTTTAGTGATATATATATCTGGAGTAAACCCTTCATGGTCCAGCCCTCTGGAAAGTGGCTGGGCATGGCATCCTTGAGGTCTCAGGGCTGCAAACACTTCACTGACTTAAAAGTGCTCCCTGGATGCAAGCATCCCTCTGAGTCACATCACCTAATTTGAGGAGATGGTTGTACTAGATACAAGAGTAACAATGCAGAAAACTTACTCATTTCAAGGTGCTCAGTACCACTCACTTGTGACTGTAAGTATGTATCTCCAGTTGGCAAGCTTGTCCTCAGCACACATCACACATGGGGAGATTTTCCCAGTCTCTAGGAAGTACAGGCAAACAGATCTGGCAAAGTCCCTGTCCTTGGGGAGGTGATAGCCTGCTTAGAAATGATTTCAACTCGATGTACGCAGAAACAGCAGTTTTGACCAGAGAAGGTCTGTGGTAAGGAGCTTACCAGACTTAGGAGTGTAAGCCGAGAATTCTCTCTATGGAATGATGCCGAAGCCCATTCTGCTCTGGGTATGCTCTCCTCTAAGGAGAAGTTGTAGGTAGATTATTTTTCACGCCTGGTGGGGTGGAATACTTTCTCATCCTTTGGTTATCATTCATGGCTAGTAGAGCTAACTATGGAGGAAGATGGGATCCAGTAAGATTAATCTCGGTGAAGTGGTCTTTTAAGTTAGGTATTTATCAAAATGCTTTATGGGGGCACTGCTTCATTCTTTGGCCTGTTATCTGCACTACAGGGAACATTAGCTTTCTAAATAGGTCATTTTGTAAGTTCTGTCTGCGATAGGACTAGGACTTTATAGATTGCCTGCAGTAACACTGGCTGCTGCATGCTCTCCGTTTAGAAATAAAGCAGCCCACGGCCTCATATCCAATTCATAGAATTCCAAGCCGAGGCAGAAGTCCTGCATAATAGGATCAGCTTACGGTGAGGAGCCGCATCTTACACAGGCCCCTTGTAAAGCTGCTTATTGATCCAGCACTTGGTTATGGTGGCATAAAGCTCGATCGTGGTGAGCATTTGCTCCTTCTGCACTCTGAGCCCTTAGAGGAAGGAGAACATTTGGCAGACTGAAAGAAATATGTCAGTTATCCTGAAGGACACATGGAAAGGAGGGAAAGCAGGCTCAGATGTGCCTTGTTAACTTGCCCCTCCTCTTCGAGAATGTCTCACAGACCATTAAGCTTAGGGAGCTTCAGCTGACTGGTGGGAAGCCCGCGTAGGCTGCTTGTGTGAATGCCATCTTTTAAGCATGCCATCTTTTACTAGGTGGCAAAAGGGAGCACTGCAAATCCATTATTTCATAAAGAACAACACTGAGTCGTCATCGGTGCCTTTCTGGTTCTAAGTCTGCCACCAGATGCAAACTGGAGTTTTAGCCAAGGCTCCAAACTCCTTTTAAAACATGCTTTCATTCTTAGGCAGAACACATACACCTTCAAAAGTATAGCTATTCGTGTATGACTGCAGACAGACACATACCAGCATGTACAGTCACAGGCACAGACCTTTCCAAACTACTCCCATGTTATTAGAAGGGAGCACTGCAGTATCGTTAATGGGGGGAAAAGTCAAGACTGTACCCATAAAGGTAGTTTCTGGAATGGAATTTTGTGATGGCAGTAAATAAATAATAAAGAGAGAGAGAGAGAGAGAGAGAGAGAGAGAGAGAGAAAGAAAGAGTCATAACTCAAGCACTTGTGCATGATGAGGCTTCCTTTTCCCTTCAAAATTAATTACTTCTTTAAACAGTCAACCTCAGGTTTTCCTCTGCTGCTCTCTGTAGCACATTTGAAGAGGAGAGGGAGGTGATCCTTTCATTTGGCAAAATATCTCACTAGCCTCTTGGTCACCTTTTCCTGCAGGACAGTGGTGGTGGACAGAGTTACCAAAAAATCTGCTCCTAGGTCCAGGCTAGGGTTCCTAATTCAGTCCCTTCAGCCGGCCTCCTCTTCCTCTCAGGATAGAAGGCCATCTTCCCAGGGACACCAATCCTGGACATTGTTCATGCCTCTCTTTCTCCCTGAACCCATTCCTAACATGTCAGCAAATCCCACCAGCATCATCCGAATTACCCACGGAACCCAGTCACCTGGCCACCTGTGCCTAAATTACCTGAAACCACATACCATGGCCTTCTGCGTTCCTCGATGGCCCTCCCATCCTCAGCTTGCAATGTCATAATGCCTCCTGGGGACTCACAGTGAAAACCAAATCCCTTCCCATGTTCTGGGAATCCATTCAAGATTCGGTCTCTTCTGAAGCCACCTTTGACCCATCTCCCTTTTGCTCATTTTTCTTTGCCACACTGGGGTCTGGTTGCTTCTTTCAGAGCCCAGTTTTCTGCCTCAGGGCCTTTGCATAGGTCACTCTGTGTCTGGTACATTCTTTGATCTCTGCCTCCTTTGTTTGGTTGCTCAGCCGCTACCTCCTAGGTCATTCTGCGGTCGTTCTGTTTGGAAACGCACCACCCTCCCTCCGCCTCTCTTCTTTACAGCACACCGCACCATCTCTCTACCTGCTCAACACCTCTGCGTGTCTGTCCTGCCCACCACATCACGAACTTCAAGGAGGCTGCGGTTCTGCTACATCCACGGCCGTGGCCCAGTGCCTGGAGCAGGGCCCTGCACATCTTTGGCACTGGGCCACCTCTGGTAAATGAATTCCTGATGCTGCGGTGACCAGAACTTGGAAGGAGCTCGAGTACAGCTCCAGAAGGAAGACACTGTTAGACATGCTGGTGGCCCTGTAGGAGTGGAGGAGAAGGAGCGGGAACCAGCCAAACCTGGCGGTCATAGCCAGGGTGTCACCCTGCCATGCTCTGTCTTTGGGCTTTGAGACAGGAACCTCAGCCTTTGTCCTTTGTAAACGGTGGCGAAGTCACACTGTTCTGGCGAGTGCTTAAAAGCTGTGCCTGTGTGCACGTGCGTGCATGCTCCCTGCACTTTGGACATGCTCCCTCTCACACCTGTCTAGATTTAAAGTGAATCACTCTCCAACCACAGAAGACTGTGTATCAGGGCGTAATCTAGCTTTTAGATGGCAGCATTGGGATGTGTCAATTATGGTGTCTGTATAATTTTTCCTTTATCGTTACTCCTTCATGAAGGAAGTAGGATCGGTGCTAATGGTCTCCATGCAGAGGATGGGGTCAAGGGGCTGATGAGCTCTCTGAGGTGAGATAGGGACTGAAGGTGAGCTCCCACATTGCTACCAACGGTCTCTTTCTTAACACCTGGAAGTATTTTTTATTCCTCAAAATGAAAACAAAAGCCCCATTGTATTTCCAGCCTCAAAGGAATGAGAAAAGCCCAACAAGCCATGAAAGCGCACTGTGCACAGACAGGCTGTGAAAACAAGGAGAGGCAAGGGGCGGCAAGACTTGCAGGGGAGCTTGCCACGTGGTTTTGTGTGTTGTCTTTGAGGATTCTCATGTGGTGAGAACAAAACTGGAGGATTTGAAAGCGTTTTCACAGGCAAGGAAAAACAATTTGCAGATTGTGGATGAGAAAATCCTTTCTTATAAGGAAGTCTTATAGTTATACTTGTCATTCATGTATATTTCCTTATTTCCTCAATTTTTGATGGGTTAGAGCATAGATGACGATCTGGGAGTATCTAACGGAGCTCTGCATCATCCTTTTAGGAAAACCACATAATTTTGAAGTACTGAGTGGGATTCCTTGGTGACTGCTCAAGTGATTGTTCAAGAATTCACATATTCTCATAGTAGTAGAAGTTAACCCTTTCTTAGGGTCAGTGATGGTGGTTGGTGTGACAGGGACCAGTGAGTAATGTGGCTTCTGTATTAGGGACCAAATCTGAAACTCTAGAGGCTTGTGTTTCAAAGTGAGAAGTAGCTCTCTGAACCTTTGCCTGGATTTATAAAAATGATGTTGTAAGTGCTCCTCTATAATTTTCTGGTTATGTAAAAGGAGGCTGTGAGGTTTTTGTGTATATTTAGAGGGTCTGTGGGGTTATCACTTTGAGCATCTTGAATGTCTGTGTCTAGGTTAGTTTTTTCTCGTTGCTGAGACAAAATATCTAACACCGAAGATGAAGGAAGGAAAGGTTTATTTAGCTTACAGTTTGTGGAGGTTTCAGTCCATACTTGGCTGGTTCTGAGGGCTACAGTTCATGGCAGCAGAGCACAACAAAAACAACCAGAAGAAAAGGGAGAAATGGCTGCAAGCAGCCTCGTTTCTTCCCTTACATTGTAAACAGCCTACCCCCACCCAGGGGGCGTGTAGCTCTCACACAGTCTCCATGCCTTCCTCTTCCAGAGGCTCAGGATGTATACAAAATAAGCGCCCTGGCTTCCTGCTGAATCACTCAGCCAAACCTCTAGACTCCCCAAGTTGACACAATGTATCAACCATAACATTCCACCCCTTGTCAACTTGGCAACCAGACACATTTCTTTAAACCAGTTTTTAGATACAAAGACATGCTTATATTAGAACCATAACATTTTGCCCCCATACAAATGAAAATTAAACACTTCTAACATTTAAAGGCACAAAATAAACATTACCATTATAAAAGGCACCAACAGGATAATATAGAGCATTGGGACCAAAGCAAGTCCAAAATCTAGCAGGGCTAATATTGTGTCCTGTAATTTTATATTTAGCATCTGAAGCAACTTGTGGCACATTGTAAGCTTTAAAGAGCTTGCGTGAGTTCACCCCTATGGCATTTTTGGTGGTTACAGCCTCCACAGCTTTTTTCTTGGGCCTGCTTTGCTCCCCACTTGCAGCTTTTTTCAGATGATCCACGGGCCTGTCTTTTTTAAACTTTTGAGGTCTCTAGCGCACCTTTTGCTTCACACTCACAGCCTCAACCATTGCCCCCTCACGGGCACACTGCCTGGTCTCCCAGGCTGTTTGAAATCTGGGTGGAAGCCTCATTAACCTCAGAACTCTTGCATTTTCCTTGCACCTAAAGCCAGGGCCACGTGGATGACACCAACGTCTGCTGCCACCTGGAACAGTAGCCAAACTTTCCTTTCTCTTGGCCATAGGGGTTGAGTGCCTGGATTGCTGGGCACACTGAATCCAATGCTAAGGAACAAATTCTCTATGCTGCCTCCATTCTGGAACCTGGTGCGACTGCTGCCGCCATTCTGGAACATGGCACTCTTTGGCTTCCTTCTCAAGGCAAAGTCTTTCACCTTTGCAGTTTTGAGGCTGCAAAGGGTGGAGATGTGCTGTTTGTGATGCCCTCAGGCCATCTTTTCCATTTTCTTGTTTCTTTTTAGCAATAGAGATCTCTTCAGCCTTATCTTTGCAATCCACAGCTTTACTGGAGCTTTCTTTTTGGCCAAACTCACATTTTAAATCATCCTGCTGGGCTCTTTGCTCTTGATTGTCAGTATAAATCTGGCTAAAAGCCCCCAACAATAGCCATGCCACTGCCCTAACATTCGACTGTCTTGAAATTTTTTTTGTCAGATTAATCAGTTTGCTGCCGCCCTTAATCTCAGTCTTAGGCAAAGTCTCTGGACATGAGCAAAATGCAGACAAACTTTCTGCCAAGCCATAACATACATAATCTGGGGTCCAACAACCAGTGCAGTCCTTTCCAACAGAAACCTTCGAAACCTGGTCTTTACTGGCAGGATTTTTATTAGTCTTCTGGTCTTCCGAGCTCTGACCAGAATCTCTCAGACAGAACAGCTGAAGGTGTTCCAGCGTATCTCTTTTAGGAGACATCTCTGAACCTTTCCAAACTCTTCCCACAGCCATTTCCAAAGGCTCTTGAACCACATGGTCAGGTATAGTCACGGCAATGACCCCACTCTTGGTACCAAATTCTGTCTTGGTTACTTTTCTCTCGTTCCTGAGACAAAATATCCAATGCTGAAGATGAAGGAAGGAAAGGTTTATTTAGCTTACAGTTTATGGAGGTTTTAGTCCATACTTGGCTGGTTCTGAGGGCTACAGTTCATGGCAGCAGAGCACAGCAAAAACAACCAGGAAAAAAGAGAGGAATGGCTTGCAAGTAGCCTCTTTTCTTCCCTTACATTGTAAACAGCCTACCCCCACCCAGGGGGCGTATAGCTCTCACAGTCTCCATGCCCTTCTCTTCCAGAGGCTCAAAATATATACAAAATAAGCACCCTAGCTTCCTGCTAAATCACTCAGCCAAACCTCTAGACTCCCCAAGTTGACACAATGTATCAACCATATTCGTCCGTTAAGCATAGGACTCTGTAAAGGGGAGGATTGCTGACTTCTCTTGGCTGGAAAGGAGAGGGAACAGACAAAGCAGTAGTGATGCTCCAGTGACAGGTTTTCCAGGTACAGTGGGCTGTGTAACGAAGCACTCATGACAGACAAGCACACAGGTGGACTCTCGGAGTGCTGACATGATGTAGTTCTGCTTCAGCCATGGGGCTCCTGGTGGACTGGGCACAGAGGCATGGATGAGGCTGCTTGGTGTGCTGTGGACACCCCTGTAGCACACCAGCCCCAGAGCTCTTCTGGGATCTCAGGGCCTGATACAGATGGATGCTTTATGGGCAGCCTCAGCTGTCACCCATTGTCAAAGGTGATAGCTAGAACTCTAGGTAGGGTGGCAAGTGCATTGGCATGTGGACATGGTTTCAGTAATTTGTTGCTAGAAGATCTGTGGTGATTTTTAAAAAGAGTTTAAAATTGTTTGATACTCCTGCTGTTAAGGGTAGTATCCATGCCCTATGTTCCAGAGTCTAAGTGGCTTGTGTCTACTTCATGCAAGAGTGTAACAGAGAAAAAGTGGAGCAGAAGTTGTTCAGTGAGGAAGTTCTGCCATACTGCTAGTCACCTCAGAGTTTCTAATCACCAGTGGATGTCAAAATCTGTCAATGCTTTTCCTACACTTTTAAAGATTGAGTGTGTGAATATGGCAAATTACACTGATTTGTAAATATCAAGCCCATTTTCTTTCTTGGAGTAAGCATCACTGGGCCGTGGTATTGGTTGATGTATCTACCAGGAATCAGTTTACTGTTTTGTTAGAAATCTTTATGGCTGACTATTGTCTATAGTTTTCTTTTTCTTCCTGGAATGTCTGTCTCATTTTAGTGTCAGGGTAATTCTGATCTCATAAGCTGTGAAATATTTCTCCTTCTCTACTTTCTGGACACGTGTAGAATTGTTTTCTGCTTTTACTAGATGTTTGGATGAATCTACTAGGGAAGTCACCTTGGGGCTGGGGTTTTCCTTGAGGTAATAGTTTAAACTATCAATTTAAATTTTTAAAAAGATGTAGAACTTTTCAGATTATTTCGTTTTGAATGAGTTTTGGTAGGTTTCATCTTTCAAGACTTTTTCCATTTCATGTATACCATGAAGTTTATCACTGTAGTATTGTTCATGAGATCCCTGTATCATGCTTTGAATGTTTATAGGATCCATAGCAATATCTTCCTTTTAATGCCTGAGATTAATTACGCTCCCTCTCTCATCTGTCTGGCTACAGGTTTATTAATTTTGCTGAGTTTTTCAAACAGTTCAGCTCTCAGTTTCAGTGACTTTTTTCTATTACTTTCTATTTCATTGATTTCTACTCTTATCTTAATTATTTCCTGCTTTCTGCTTTCTTTGGGTTTAATTTGCTCTTTTGTTGCTACTTTCTTTAGTCTTTTGAATGCTAATAAATGAGATTTTGACTGAAAGACTCTCTTTAGAGGAACCTATGGCCAGGCTATCTGCTCTCTTATTACATAAGGTTCACTGTAGCAACTGGAAAATGTTTTAATGTTGTTCCATTTCCAAAGATTAAGGGAAACAATAACCAGAGGTGTGGGAGCAAGAAAATTTTCTTTTCATTCAACCAACATTTTTGTAGATACTGTGTGTTCTAGGTGTTAACTGTTGTAGGCACTGAGTGTTGTAGGTGCTGAGTGTTGTAGGTATTAAGTGTTGTAGGTGCTGAGTGTTGTAGGTGCTGAGTGCTAAAGGAAGGATTCACTTCAGGTGGGTGTTCACTGAATATGTAACGACACAAAGAGGGTAAACAGCAGAACATGGTCTCAAGGACTCAGTCGTGTGTGCCTGTGGAGAAGGGACACACCCTAGAGCCGATGGGGCCAGCAGATGCAGAGGCTGTCTCCCTGATCAGAGGATGTCGGGTCACAACCATGCCCATTCGTGCGTGCATTGTCATCTTGGCCTCCACGTGATGGCAGCAGAGATGCAACCACTTGCAGGCCTGATGTATTTGTTACCTAAAAACTTAGACTTTACAGAAATGTGCCAGCTCCTCACCTAGCAGATGATAGAGGAAGCAAGAAGGCTTTTGGTGGAGAAGACACTAGACTGAGACTGAATGGGTGAAAGAAGTAGCCAGGGAGAGAAAGTGAGGTATATCCAGGCGTGTGCACAGGTGCGTGCACAGGTGGCAGGTGGGCAGGAGCTCTCAGGCTAGGGATGCAAGGTGTGGACCTGAGACTGGCAGCTCAGATGGGGAGAAGCCCCCTTGGACGGTGTTCCTGGAGTTGTAGAGCTTGGGACTGGCTTGGCAGACTGTGGGCTGTGGATTCCTTCCTGTATGGATGTTTCTGAACTCATAAAAGATGTAGGGAAACTGACTACAGTGAAGTGCTTTTATGTTGAAACGGCCTTTTACCATATTTGTGAAATCATATGGATAAATATAGAACATGTACAGTTATAGCAATACATTTATATAACATAAATATAAGTATATTTCACAAACACAATTTTTAAAAATTTCTGAAGGAGAATAAAAAATAATAAATTAGAAACGACACAGAATTTTACTAAACAGGATGATAGGAATCCAACAGTGGTTGTTACAGCGCATATTGTTGTCTTCAAATTAGTTGCTCGGATTACCGGATATAAGCATGCAAAATTGGTAAAAAGAATAAAATGAAGGAAAAAGAATTTAAGTATTAACTGTTCCTTTCAATAAACCAGTAGAAATCATAAGCACAATTATCCCAGCTGCCCTGTGTACATACATATGTGCTTTCCCTCCCTTGTTCCTTTTCTGCTTTCTCTCTCCCCAGTGTTCCTCCCTCCGAGCAGGTTCTTTCCCTCTTGTAAGATCCATTGCACATTTCCAGTTTTACTTACTCTTCCAGGTTCTTACACTCAGGAGACAACTGGCTATTTACATGTGTGTTTCTGATTAATTTCACTTATGAACATGGTCTCTAGTTGCATCCATTTACCCATAAAAGCCTTGAGTTTATCTTTCTTTATAGGTGACTAATACTCCATTGTATAAAAATGCCACATCTTTTTTATCCATTCCTCAGTTGATGGGCATTTGGGTTGTTTTCAAGATTTAGCTGTGACAAATTTTGCTGCTATAAACATGGGTGCACATATATCGCTGTGGTATATGTTTTCAGTTCTGGAAAAATAATCATAATGGGTCGAATGGGACCTCCAGTTGCAGTTTTTTGAGGAATCTCCACTCTGATTTCCACAGTGGTTGCACTAGTCTACACTCCCATCAACAGTGAACAACAGTTTCTTTTTCCCTACGGCCCCTCCAGCATTTGTTATTGGTCGGCTTCTTGATGATATGGCCATTCTTTTGGGGGTGACATGGAATCTCAGTGCTGTTCTAATTTGCATTTCTCCAATGACCAATAATGACGAACAGTTTTTCACATATTTACTTGCCATTGGTATTTCTTCATCTGAGAAGTGTGTATTCATCTCAGGTGCCCTGTTTTTGACTGGGTCTTTAAATTTTGGAGGCCTGAGCTTTAAAAAATTTCTTATATATATTCTAGCTAGAAGTCCTTTGTCTGAGGGGCAGTTGGAAAATTTTTTCTCAATTCATGGGTTTTCTTTTTACTCCATGGGTGATTACTTTTGATGTGCAAAAAGTTTTCAATAAGATGAAATCTCAGTTGTTGATTCTTTGAAATATTTCCCATGCAGTTTGGTTTTGTTCGTGAACTCTCTGCCTGCCCCTATGTTTTCAAGATTTCTACTTACTTACTCTTCCAGTAGATTTAGTGTTTCTGTACTAACCTTTAGATCTTTGGTCTATTTTGACTTTAGTTTAATGTGTTTTGATAGACATGGATCTAATTTTAGTCTTTAGTGTGTGGAAAGCCAGTTTTTCCAGCTCCATTTATTAAACAAGCTGTCTTTCTTCTAGTGAACATGTTTGGCCCCTTTGTCAAAGATAAGGTGGCTCAGTGTGTTTGTAGTTGTGTCTGCATCTTCGGATCTGTTCTATTGATCCTCAGGTCTGTTTTTAAGCTTTCTTTCCTTTTCTAATTTGCAAAATTATTTTGAATCAATCTTCTTCATAATTATTAACAAAGGCAGATATTTTTAAATCCACACTCAAGATCTTGAAAATATTGGAAAAGAAAATAAACATCAAAAAGCAGTTAAGTACATCAAAAGGTAAATCTGCATATATTTCTGATTAAACAGTAGGGCACTGTTTCACCTCAGGTCTGTTTTATTGCCAGTACCATGCTGATTTTATCATAGTAGCTTTGTTGTATAATTTCAAGTCAGGGATTGTGATGCCTCCTGCCTTGCCTTTGTTCCTCAGGATTGCTTTAACCATTCTAGGTCTTTTCTGTTTCCATTTGAATTTCAGGAATGTTTTCTCTAGATCTGTGGGGTATGCTAATGGTGTTTAGATTGGGATTGTTTTGAATCTGTATAACAATTTTGTGAGTATGGCTCACAGTGTTAGTTCTTCCTATCCCCAAGTAAGGAATATATTTCCATTTTCTGAAATCCTGTTTGATCTGCTTTTTAAGAGTACTGTTAATTTTCAATGTATAGATTTTTACTTCCTTCGTTAGATTGATTCCTATGTATTTCATTTTTTTAATGCTATTGTGAAAGGTGTGGTTTCCCTAGTTTCTCTCAGTGTGTTTGTTGTTTGTGTGTAAGAAGGTTATTGATTTTTGAGTATTGACATTGTATCCAGCTATGCTACTGAATTTGGTTATTAAATCTACAAATCTTTTGGTGGAATTTTTGGGGTCTTCTATGTAGAGTATCATGTCATCTGCAAATAATGATAATTTCACATCTTCCTTTCTGATCCTTATTCCTATCATTTCTCTATCTTGTCTAATTGCTCTGGCTAATATTTCCAGAAATATATTGAATAGGAGTGGTGACAGCAGACCTCCTTGTCTTGTTTCTGATTTTATAGTGAAACCCTTCAGTTTTTGCCCATTTAGTATGTTTTCTGCTGGTTTGTCATAGATGGCTTTGATCAGATTGTGGTAAAGACCATCTATTCTGATTTCTGTGGGTTTTTTTTTAATCATGAGTGATTGTTGGACTTTATCAAAAGCTTTTTCTGCATCTATGGAGATGATCACGTGATTTTTGTCTCTGGCTCTGCTGATATGGTGTATTATGTGAATTGATTTGCGTATATTGACCCATCCCTGCATTCTTGAGATGAATCTCACCTGGTCATGGTATATAATCTTCTTGATGATTTGCTGCATTCTCTTTGCTAGTATATTTTAAGGAATTTTGCATCTATGTCCATTAGGGAGATTGGTCTGTAGTTTTCTTTTTGCTTGGGTTTTTCTCTGGTTTTGTTATCAGGGTAATACTCCAGGAATGAGTTAGGGAGAATTGCTTTCCTTCCTATTTCATTAAAGAGTCTGAGAAGAATGGGCATTAAATCTTCTCTAAATGTCTTGACGAATTCAGATGTGAATCTATCAGGACCTGGGCTTTTCTTTGTTGGTAAGTTATTAATTACATTTTCAACTTCATTGACTGATATTGGGTTATTCAGAATTTTTATATCTTCTTGTAGCTCACAGTTTTTTTTTTGTTTTTTTTGTGTTTTTTGCGGTACTGGGGATCGAACTCAGGACCCTGCACTTGCTAGGCAAGCGCTTATTCCACTGAGCTATATCCCCAGCCCCAGAATTTTTATAACTTCTTGATTCAGCTTTCATATGTATAGGAATCTGTCCATTTCTTCTATGTTTTCCATCCTATGAGAGTAAAGATTTTCAAAGTACGTACTGATGATATTCTGAATTTCCACAGGATCTGTAGGGATTTCACCCTTCTCATTCCTCAATGAAAAAATTTGAGGTTTTTTTCCCTTTTTTTGATAAGATTGGCTATGGGTTTATAAATTTTATTTATTCTTTAAAGAATCAACTCTTTGATTCATTAATCCTTTTTAGTGTTTTCTTAGTCTCCATTGCATTAATTTCTGCTCTGATCTCCTGCCTTCCTTGGGCTTTGGGTTTGACTTGCTCTTTTTTTCTGGAAGCTCGAGGTGCAGCAAAAGGTTGTTTATTTGTGCTCATTTTATTTTTCTGGTATGAGAATGCACTGCTATAAATTTCCCTCTTAAGACTGCTTTCACTGAGTCCCATAGGTTCTGGTAAGTTTCATCTGCATTTTTGTTTGATTGTAAATATTATTTAATTTCTTTTTAAATTTCATCTGTGACCCATTGGTTGTTCAGCAAGGTGTTATTTAATATCCATGTGTTTATGGAGGTTTTGTGATTTCTTTTATGAATAATTTCCAATTTCATTGCGCTATGGTCCTATAATATGCATGGGATAATTTCAATTCCTTTGCATTGACTTAAGCATGTTCTATGTGCTAGTATATGGTTTATTTTAGAGAATGTTCCATGTTTAGCTTATAAGAATGTATAATCTGATGTTGCTGGGTGGACCACTCTGTAAAGGTATGCTAAGTACATTTTTTCACACTTTTGGTTTAGTTCTGTTATTTCTTTGCTGATATTTTGCCTAGTTGATTTATCTCTTTGTGACAATAGGGCACTCAAGTCCCTCATTACAATTGTGTTATTGCTTGTTTGATTTTTCATGTCTGTTAAAATTTGTCTTACATAGTTGAGTGCTCTTGTATTTGGTTCGTACATATTTATGGTTATTATCTGTTCCCCTTGCAGTGTTCCCCTAACAAGTGTTTAATGACTTTCTTTATCTCTTTGGATCATTCTTGGTTTGAAGTTCACACTGTCTGCGAACAGAATAGCTACCCCTGCTTTTTTCTGGGTGCCTGTTGCATGGAGTATTGTTTTCCATCCTTTGACTTTCAGTCTATGGATTTCCTTCTGAGTCAAATATTTTTCTTGTATACAGTATATTGTTGTATTTTGTTTCTTGATCCACTCTGCTAGTCTGCTTCTTTTGATTGGTGAATGGAGGCCATTTACATTGATGGTTATAACTAATATGTGTTGGCTTATCTCTGTCATGTTGTTTTCCTGCTATTGGTTCCCTACTTTTCCTCTTTGTTTAATCTCTTGTTCTGCTTAGTGATTTCTTTCTATTGTTGTTCTTGAAGTTGTGGTCATTTTTATCTCTTTCTAGAATATCTTTCAGTACTCTTTTTAGAGCTAGTTTGGTGGTCATGAATTTCTTCAGTTGTTCTTTGTCATTAATTTTGAAGGATAGCTCTGCAGGGTACATCAATCTGGGTTGGAGGTTACTTTCTTTCAGGACAGGAAGTATCTCATTCTTGACTTGGTGGTATGTGTTGAGAAGTCTGCTGTGATTGTGAAGGGCTTTCCTTTATAGATGATCTGTTTCTTTTCTCTAACAGCTTCTAGTATTCTGCTGTTTTGCTGAATTTATGGAATCTTGAATATTATGTATCTTAAGTCACCCTGAAAAGTTATAATCCCATCAATTCAGGAGGCTGAGGCAAGAGGCCTGGCCCAGCCTGGGAAATTAATCATGATCCTATTTCAAAATAAAAAAAATAAAATGAGCTGGGATATAGCTCAGTGCTGGAGCCTCTGGATTTGATCTCTCAACAAAAAGGGTCTTCATTCATAAAGAGGTAGAGTTTGGGGTATATTGTGGCTTTGTCCTGTTGGTCACTGTCACAGCAAGGTCCGTAGGCTGTAGCTGGCAGAGCACCAACACAGAGGACCTGCTATGCATACCCCTGATCCCACTCCCGTGCACCAGAAGGAAGGAAGCCACATCTCTGGGCTCGAGCCCCCTTCAGTGTCTATTTCTGTGCTCTCACTCATTATCTCTGTGAGTCAATGTCCTCTAACTGCTTCTAACATTTTCCTCCTGCGATGGCATGCTCTTCTGTTAACTCATATTTGCGATGAGATGTGGATCTTTTGCGTGTTCAGTCTAAACCTACGAAACTTGTTATGCTGAGCTAACTGATCAAGGTCATTATTACTTCATGTAGCTGTAGCTTATTTTTAGTGCATACAGTTAAAAAACACGGCAGCACCTAAGGTTTGGGTGGAAATAGAAGTGCTCGTGTTGCAGATGATGCGAAGAGGGAAGGGTGCCGCGCTGAACTTCCCTTTGCCAGTGTGTCCGTGATCCTCTGATCAAGGGGTGTACTGCCTCTGTCATTACCAAGTAATTAGGATTCTCCAATTATTAAAATCCAGATGTACTGAGCAAGCTTGAACATTCTGCATATGCACAGAATAATGAATTTCATTTGTCATGTTTTACAGAAGTTAGTCAAAGAAAGATTCTGGTAATAAATGAACACTTTTTTTTTCTGCAGATGTGGGACCTCAGATTTCCCTCGACTGGCTGTGCACTGTTTCTGCTTGAAAGTGAAAACTCAGCAAGTTTCCGAGATGATCATCTTGGAATTGATCCTTTTTGTCTTGCTACTTTTTCCTGACCTTGGCCTTCCTCCACAGGGATCGCCTGTTCTCTCGTCCTTGCTTTGCTCTGTCGTCTTCAGGAGAAGCAAGGTTCTGGGTCTGCTCTTATTGGGCTGAATAAACAGATTTTTTTGTTTTTGGTTTCCAAAGTTATTGATCAGGACCCACAGTGAGAAGCAGTCATGGTGTAAGGCTGTGAACATCAGGTCAGGTGCAGGAGAGGCTGCATTACTGCTGTTACTAGATAGAGACCTCTTTGAAACTAAATATCTACGTTTGCAGAAGAGGCAGTGTCCTAATTCTGCTTTCTATTGGTGTTTCCTCTCAACCACCATTAGGAATAGGAAACAGAAGCATCTGGATTATTGGTAAGGTTCACTACAGTGTTCATGTTTGAATCATTATTTTGGAAGGTATTAAACACTGCGAACACAATTATCTGAGTGTAGTTTGTAAAATAATTGTTTGTTTTCTTGAAGTCCTCATATCTAAAGCTTATCTCCCAGGACAGTTAATTGGTTGGATGTTGGGTCTGTGCATGCACATGTCCACCTGGACCGGTCTACATGCAGGGATGTGTGCATGCTGCCATTTTGGGAAGCCTGACAGTTGCACCCTGGATATTTTAGGAAGCTGCGCTGCAGATATCGGAGCTACAGCAATCCAGGGCAGTCTTCAGGCGTTATATGACATTGTGTAAAGTTCAGCTGGAAACAGATGCTGTCTAAGAAAGTCTTTCTTAGGAAGTATTGTTATTTCAACTCTTAGGCGGACCCCGCTCTGCGAGGAGGGAGGGAACACAAGAGTCTCTCACCTTGCAGTGGCCGTCGCGGTGGTATTGGCAGAGCACCGTGCTTGTCCGCCTCTCCCGCGGACCACGGCCCCCACTCTCTGGTTCCGGAGCCACCCAGGCCTCCCCGGTGACTCTTGCCAACATCTGACCCTCTGATCTGCTCCTATTCTGCCTTCCCTCTGGGTCCCAGCCCCTTGCTCAGAAGTTTTACCTTCCCTCCTCCCCTCAAGTGTCCAGAGCACGTTTTCTATTTACATGGGCTGATTTTGCATTGTCTGACTTTTGTTTCTCTAACTGGGTGAGCTTTACTGCAAGCGTGAGGGCGGAGGGTGTCTCTCCACAACTTTACAATGGACGTGTGCTTTACAGTGTGCATGCCTCAGGGAAATAAAGCCTCTTTCTGGTTCCTTCTGAGGCTTAAATAACTGCTCAGAGTCATCACCTCCGTGTGTCCCATTCCTAGGGACTGAGGGGACAGAGAGGGCTAGTTCAAGTCTCATGACTCTTCACATTCCCTGCAGCCTCTTTTTCCACTGTGGGTTTTATCTGTGGCACTGGGGGACCCCACACCTTTGCCCATTCACTGTTCAGCCACGCATCTGAGGCTTACAGGTGTCTCCTTTGCTCTGGGTCTGGCCTGGTGTCCCGGATTTTATTGACTTGCTGGTCTGAATGCATCTTCAGAGATGTGACTGAAGATGTCTACTCATTGCAGACACAAGGTCTATGAAGGGCAGGGGCAGTGCCCTCCCCTATCCCTTGTGCTAAATAGTTCATTGCAGGACCTAAAGGAATATTCATTCACTCAGTCACTTGATCAACCAAGTAATTGATACATAAAATAAAAATTCTTAGTTTTTCTTTGGGAACCCTTTGTGTTATGACTTCCGGCCAGTTGTCAACGTTGGACATATGAAGTCATAATAGTTGCACCATGCTTACACTGTGTTTGCTTAGCTTCTTGTGTTATGAGGCTCTTTCTTGCTCCATTCCACACTTTGCATGAATACTTGTGGCTAACTCAGCCACTGTTACCAACTCTGTTTCAACAGGAGAATACCAAGCTCAAAACCACACAAGGCTGAGGCCAAACTCAGGTCTTGGAACTGCTGGGCTGATGTCTCTGCTCCTGTAGACTGACCTCAGGGTGTGACTCCAGCGTCTTTGTGGTCTCCACATCCTCTCAGTGTGGAGGCCCGCTGTGGCATGGATTTACCTTACATGGTACAATGGTTTGCTTGAGCTACCATAACAGAGCACCACCAAAAGGTGGCTAAAAATGGTGCATGTCCATTACCCAGGCTTGGAAGGCAGAGAGCCCATATCCCAGGGGTCTGCAGGGTGGGGCCCTTCTGAGGGCTCCAGGGAGTCTGTTCCCAGCGTGTCCCCTTGCTTTGCTGCTTGGTTGGTTTTCCATCCGTAGTGTTCCCGGCTAGCAGAAGCACTGCCCTGGCTCTGCCTTCACTGCCACATGCGCTCTCCCTGCGTGTGGCTCTCCCACACGTGGTCACCTTCTCACAGAGACACCAGTCTTATTGGATTAAGGTTCCGTCCTACTCCTAGCAATATCCTCGTAACCATTTATGGATGCAGCAGGCTTGTTTCCTAATCCGGTCTCATTCTGAACTGACAGAAGGTAGGAGTTCTTTTTAAAGAGCAAAGACCCTACTCCATGCTTGGGCTGATTTTCAAGGCTGGTTTCTGGACCGCAGCCCCAAGGTGTGTGGAGAGCTCCTGGCACCTCTGCCCCAGGGAACCTGGCCTGGCAGCTGCTTCTTCCCATGAGCTCCCCTGGAAACAGAGACAAGAGGAACACAGTCCAGCCAGGAAAGGCCTCGGGCCAGCCAGGCAGAGAGGGGTCTGGCGTCAAGCCTCAAGCTCTTTTGCAGAGATGACATTGATTTTTAAAATTTGATTCTACTAGAATTATACAGGTTGAAAAACAAAATAAAACATAAACAAAAAGAAATAGACCCATACACACATAGCAGTGTCCAGAGACTGTCTGTGACATGGATTTCCTTCCTTCTTACCCTGTCAACGTCTGCAGGTACCCACCTCCCCTTTCAAATGATCTCCTAAGTTCGCGCACCCAGTTTTCTAGACAGAGGGAGGCTTTGCTCTGTTATGTATCTATAACCTTGGGTCATAAGTCATGTCTATGGATCACCTGTCCATGAGGCATCTACTATCTGTTTTCTTTTTAAGACAAGCTCAGTGGAGGAAATGCTTTCTTTCAGAGGCAAAATTTTAAAAGCAAGAAGAAAATACATTAGGCAATGCTACTTTGATCGACTTTGTGAGTGCAGGTGATATGGGAAGCCTGCATCAACCCTAGCAAATCACAGCCTGAATCTGGCTTTAAAACCATACATTCAAATGCTCAGTACATTTTTTTTTTCTCCAGGGAAAGAGAGGATTACAGATTGGGGGGTGTTCTGTGCTTACAATTAAGTGAATTACTTGCTGGTTCATCTCTAACTTTAATTACTTTCTCTTCTTCAACTTTGCAATTAGCTGATGTTGCTACAATTTTTTGTCACATACTTAATCTTTATATAGCTTTTCTGGCCAGAGTGCAGTTCAGTCTGTGAGCTGTCCTGACGTTTGTATCCCAAGGTGATGTGGTCCAAGGGGGAGTCTCTAAGGAGTGCAGGGTTGCAGGGAATTGCCCACACCGGGCATGAGCAGGTGAGGATGATCTTCAGTGTCTCCAGCCTGGCTGACACCAGACAGAAGTACTGAGCCCCCATGGCTGGCCATTGTTCTTGCCCCCTCCAGCTCTGCAGTTACATGGCACTGATCTTGCACCAGGAACCCTGTGGACTTTAGGTTTCCTAATCCTCTGCAGACCCACAGATAGGATTCCACCCAATAAACAGACAACATAGCTGAGTTTCAGATAGGTTATATAACAACCAATTCAGAGAGCCAGGGTTTTAACCCTGGGGTTGTCCCTCCTCAGCCCCGTTGCCTATCTCAGCTACGTGGTGCTGCCCCCCTTGGCGCTCAGCATGCGAGGAGCAGCTGCATGTGCAGAACAAGGAGCAGAGCCACAAAATGGTAAACCAGAGCCCTGAGCTGGGAACTCCCTAGCTCTTCTAGGAGAAGAGTTTAAGTAGGGAAAAAAGAAGGAACCCCAAGTTTTAAGTCCAGGGAACTAGGAAGGTGATCGGTAATATACACCCTTATTGAATAGGATGAAATTGCAAAGGTGTTCTCACTCTAGGGATTTAAATTTGCTGTTTAGATGTCAAAATAGCATCCAAGTGTTCTGCAGACACTGGGATATATATACATCACTAATGCTGAAGCCGGGCAAATGTGTAGAATTAAGAGTGGCACAGGAAGTAATTGGACCATCTGAGAAAGCTCCTAAGTCCATTTCCAAGCACGTGGGTGAAAACTCTGAGACTCAGGACTATTGTGCACTGACTGGATTTATCTAGCTGGTGATAAGGCGGGAGCAGATTCTCCTTCTGCTGGACTCCATACTCCGGGTCCTCCCTGAGTGTCTGCCCCGTGGGTGTAGGAATGCTACCTCCATGACTGGTACACAGTATGCATCCTGGGTTGGCAGATCTTTCTGGCCTTGGTAGTGTCACTGGGGGGGGCAGTTAACCTTGGATCTCAGATGGATGACCCTGGCCCTGTACCACACCCGACTCCATAGCATGCTAAAGACCCTATAGGCTGCCACCTCTTCAGCGAGGAGCATTCCCCAAACTCCAGGAAAGCAAGAAGAGAACCCCCTCCCCGCCCACCTCATCCATTGCTCCCATTTGGGCATGTTTGCATTTCTAATTTTTTACAAACAGCAAATTCTAGACCTCTCAAGAGCACCTCCCTAAATATTTTCAGCTTGCCCTTCACAAAACAAGGACCTAAGTAAGCACAGAACTGTTGTTCCATTTATCAAATCAGCACCTGAGATGTTGGTCTGACCAGGCGCGGAAGGGCTGAGCCTCTGGCCCAGCCTGGCTCAAACCTCCTGGGCCCCATGTTCTGATCTGTGTGTGAGAGAGGCCCACTCTCCCCTGTGTGTCCAGTAACTACTATGATTGTCCTGAATCATAGAAACAGCCACAGACTTCTACGGTTTATTGGGTACCTACTCCGCGGCAGACCTGGAGCCCGGCTTCCCCTTCATCGCGCCTCCCTCCACTTCCTTGGCCTCTCTCTTTGCTTCCTGCCTACCCTGCCATCAGCGGTCTCCCTCTGCCATGCTGCCCTGCCTGCGAGCTATCTGACTATGGACTGAACTGCTATACGCTGACAAAATAAAACTTTCCTTCCTTAATTTGCAGGTGCCGCTTTGTGGAGCCAGAGAAAGGAACTACAACAGTAGCTGTTTCTGATACTAAATCAGCACTCCAGTGGCATCATCCCATCCTTAGTTTTTAGAAAGCCCTGGTTGAGAAGGAATGCTATCATCATGTGACAGGAGGAATCAAGATCTAAGAAGCTTTAGGAAGCTCCCAAGCCAGAGGTTTCCTGTTCTAGGTCTACCCAGTGGTGGAGGACATCCAGGGGTTTTATCACATGTTCCACATCACACATTGCCTCTGCACCATGTGCAGGGCAAGTAGCATTCAGTGAGAGCTCTGCATGTATCAAGCCCTGCAGGAGTCACCCGCTACATCAGCCCATTTCCATGTTCATAACCATTTTTGGAAATGATAGTAGTATGCCTGCTTTATGGATGGAGCAATTGAGGATCAGAAAAGTGAAGCAGTTGTCTAATGCAGAGCAGTTGGAGCCATGGGCTTCTGGGGGTCCAGCTGAGGTAGGGGAGGGAGGGAGGGGGAGGAGGAGGGGCAGGGAGGTATCAATCCTTGGCCCCTGCATGGGGTTGTGGGTAGTGAACTTGCGATGGTGTTGGCAGGGAGCTGCTGGCCATTTCTCTCCAGGCTCAGCGCCCAGGGAGAAGCATCAGCATTTAGATGAACTGGAAGTCACCTGGTGAGCTGTGAAGGGCACGGACCCTCGCTCAAGGTCCTCCTCCACTTAGGTTCTTCTTCAAGGGTTCCAGGGACTCCAGATCCAGCCTGTTCTTGTAGATACCTCACAGAGAGCAGGGCGAGGAAGTGACCCGCATTTGCGAAAGGTTTGCCCCATCACAAGACCACGCTGGCAGAGAATATCCTCACGGCTCCTGCTGGGTCTGCTTCTGTGACCCATGTGGCAGAGAACCTGAGCTCTGGTTCTTCTTTTTGCTTCATTTTTCCTCCCTTTTGGGGGCACTGGGAATTGAGCCCTGGGTTTTCTCACAAACCTAAGCCATCAGTCATTTTCTTCTGTTATTAATTTTGAGAAAAGTTCTTAGAAGTTGGCAAATAGTCTGTGTAGGGCTCAAATCTGTGGTCTCCCTACCTCAGTCTGCCAGACTGCTGGGATGAAGGGTGTGAGCCACCCAGCCTGGCGGCTTCATCTTCTGAGATGGCAGTAATCTCATCATCAGGGTCCCAGCTTCAGACCACACCCCACCTCATCGTCCCCATCTTTAAAAACCATCATGCTGGGGGCCGGGTTCAACACGGCCTTTGGGGAAACACAAACCTTCAGTTCTATCGCCTCTGACTGCTCACTTGTCCCATTAATGGTTTCCTTCTGAAGGGGATGGAGGCAGGCAGAGGCAGAGTGGGGGAAGCAGACAGAGGCTCTAGCCCTAAAACACTCAGATATTTTTGGAGTTTGGGGCTTTTCCAAGGGGAACAATATAATACAGGACACATATTTTATGTGATTGTTTATAATAGTCACCCAAGGAATCATATACAAGAGAGTGCAGGAAATCTGTCCACTCACTAAAGGCCAAAGAATCCAGCTGAGGGCCTGGATCCCATGGTAATGTCCTGCATGAGCCCAGCTGAAGACTTAGAGGCCATAACAATGCCTCCTACAGGTCCAGCTGGAGGCCAAGAGCCCACGACAATGTCTCACGCAGGCCTGTTTCACAGATCTGTGCTGGGAAGACCCAAATATCAGTGGTGGAATCTGAAATGTCTGTGCCAGCAGGATGAAGGATCCGTGCTGGCAGGCTGAGGGATCTGCACTGGAGCCAGGAAGTGATGCTCAAAGTAAGAATCAGAGCTCCCTTGAAAAGTACCACACCCATCCTCAGCAACAGTGCGGTTCCGAGCTCCTCCGAGGATGAGGAAAACTGAGTTTCCATCAGGAAAGCCAACACAACAAGCTTTTCCAGGAGACTGAGCAGTGCACCATCTTCCCCTCCGGAGCCAGGAGCAAAGTGAGGACCAGAGCTTCCCCAAAGTGCACTGAAGCCATTCTCAGTGATAACAAGGTCCTGAGCTCCTTGGACAATGGGAACAGCAGAGTTCATCCGGAAAGCCAGCATGACAAGCTCCTCTAGGAGAATGAACAGCTCCTTACAGCTTCTAACAGCTCCTAATAGCTTCTCCCAGCTCCCAACAGCCTCTCTTCTCCAGTTGTGCCCCTTATGTCACTGGCAACAATCTTCAGGTGGGCCTCCCAAACCCAGCACCACCCTGGTTAAGTTCAGCTGGGTGTGACAAGTTGACCACCAGTTATCAATCCACCATAGATATTAAAGGGAGACAGAAAAAAATTGAATATTTGAGTGAGATTCTTCCAGCCAAGAATTACAGCCAAGACACTCCAAAGTTAGCTGAGAATTAGAAGGCCACAAGAAAATGCCTTGTGAGTTTCTTAGGTGGAGCATACCTGAGTTCTGCTCTCCCTTGCTAAAGCCTTGTCTTTGGGCTCCTTGTCCCTGTGGATAGCTTTTGCCTGAATTTCTTCTTTATTCTGTTTGATTCTGCAGCCATAAATACCCTCTGCACGACACTCTGAGTGACCTCTTCCCAAGGAAATGGCTTTTAAAGCTAGTGAATCTCATATTTACATGGTGCTTCCTTCTGTTCCTCCTCTTCATTTCTATGTAAAATATTTCAGATGACATTAAGTGTTCCCTGAAATTGTCATGGGAAAACCCCAGCAAGGTGCTTAGAAATATCTGCATGTTCAGGAAAAATCATTTACCAAGTAATAACCCACCAGAGCGAGTAAATCACGTGGGAGGAAGGAAAAGTTTACAGTCCAGGCTCACCAAGCAACAGCTGCTGTGGCTGAAAAAGAGGAAAATCAATACCATAAAACACTGTTTGATTTTTAAGGTGGAACAAAGTAGAAAGTTTCCAATTAAATTTTTTGGCAGTGCCCCAATATTCATTTTTACATAAAAGGATCTTTTCTTGGACATGGAGTTTCCAGAACGGTTCATCCATCATGTGTAGGACTCAGGGTGAGGCAGGGGAAGCGGTGTGGACGAGAGCGGCGGGGAGATTTAGGTCTTCATTTTGGCTCTTGTGTCCAGGAGGGTGGGATTTATACTCAAGTGACCTAAACCGCAAAGTCTTAAACCAGGTTAAGGCTTGTTTTGCTCTCACATAAAAATCTGGAGGAAGGTAGTCTGGGGAGAGGATTGACCTCAGGAATCTTGGCTCTTTCTCTTTTGCATGTTGTGCCCAGGACTGTGGTCCTGTGCTCTCCAGCATGTGGCTGAGGGACCAGTTGTCCCACAAGAAATTGAGGCAGGAGATGAAGGTAGGGAAGGGACAGACAGCCTTTCAGAGCTATTTTCATGGACATATAAAACATATATAAAAAAAGCACAGCCACAATTTACAGCTTAGTAATTATTATAGAAACCATGCTTACAGAATTCCTCTGGCAACTGAGAAGTAGACACTTTAGGGTCCTCAACACCCCTTCCTCAAAGGTAGCTACTGTCCTGCCTTCTTTGCCTGTTTTTGAATCTTATGGAAATTGAATCCTGTGCTATTATTCTTGAATCCATGTTGTTTCTCTTAGAAGTTTACAGTGCTATTCATCACGGCAGTGTACACAGCTGTAGTGGGGGACAGGCCATTTGTTTATTCTACTCTTCTGTTGGGTTGTTTCTAACTTGGGGATGTTAGGAATTGAGTGAAGATGAGCATTCTAGTTCCCATCTCTAGTGTACTCTGTGTTTCTGCAGGGTTTGTGCACAGTAGGAGTGACTATGTCTTCACCACCCACACTGCAGGGGTGGTCTCCAGTGCGCCGGGAACTTGTCAATGCTTGGTGTTATCTTTTTAGTTTTAGTCGTTCTCTTGGGTGTCTTTTTTATGGATTTTTTTTTTGCTTCAGTGATTAATGATGAGGCAGAGCATCTTTTGTTATATTTATGGCCTTTGGGATATTTTCAACAGCAAAGTGCCTGTTCATTACTTTTCTTGCCCGTTTTTCAGTTGGGCTGTCTTTAACCTATTGATTTTCTGGAGTTCTTAAAATATTCTGGATACCAGTGTAGTGTCAGTTGAATGTGCCACACACATTCTGCCCAGGCCATAGCTTGCCTTTCCATTTTTTGCAATATTATAATATTTTTCTATTGTTATTATTACATGTTTGCTATATATAACAAATACATTCACTGTGGGGAGTTGGTACACATACATACCACATCTTGGTTCTTTTTGCTTTCCCACTCCCCTTCTGTAACATCAGTTTTCACGCACAGAAGATCATAATTTAAATCCTACTTATTTTGCACTTTTGCTTTTTTTTTTGTTTTGCATTTTGTTTGCTCTTTCCCTGGCCCAAGATCAGGAAGACACTCATGTCTTTTAGGTGTAAGAAGCTTAATTCATTTTATTTCACTTTTAAATTTAAAACTTACTTAAAGTAATCTTCATGAATGGTGTGAGATTTCGATGAAGTTTTGTTTTGGTTTTCTTTGTGGTTATAAACTTGACCAAGAACTATTTCCAGAAAGAACTTTCTCTTGTGGGCTCTGTAATAGCAGCTGATTCTAGTTGTTGATCTTGATAATAAACTCAATTTAGCTTTGATGAATTATTTCTGTTTTACACTGCTGGATTCCATTTGCAAACGCTTTGGTTAGGATTAAAGATATCTGCAAATGAAACAGAACTGTAACTTTCTTATCTTGTAATGTCATGTAATGATCAAGTTCTCATAATGGGATTAAAGTATTCTCATAATGAGTCAGATAATGTTTCTACTTTTTCTGTTCTTGGAAGAATTGTATAAGAGATACATTAGTTTTTCTTAAATACTTGGTAAAAGTCACTGATAATGACACCGGACTCTGAAGTTTTAATTGTTGACTGAATTTGATAAACAGATATGAAATCATCAGATTTTCTGTTTTTCCTATGCCAGTTTTCATGATTATTTAAAAAAATTATTTTGGAAAAATAATGGATTAGCCAGAAGTTTAAAAAATATGCAAGTAGATCCAATTTCTCCAGCAGTAACAGTTTACATAATTTTAGTGCAATAGAAAACTCAAGAAATGGACAGTACTAGGATTCATAAAGCTTATTCACATTTCTCTGGCTTTATATGCATGTTTTGTGTGTGCACATATTTGATGTAATCTTACTATATGTGTAGGCTTGTGTGGTGACCACCACCATCAACATAATGTATCCTCACCATAGGCTCCCATTTTCAAACCTTGTACAGTTTCCATCTGCTTCCTGAGTCCCCAACCTTAGGTAGCCACTCATCTGTTCTTTATCATTATAATTTTGTTATTGGAAGCCTGAGATATAATTGATACAGATGCTATGCAAGCCTTTGAGATTTTCTTTCTCACTCAGCGTACATAAAGGGCTTTAGTTAAATTGTACAGCAATACTTTGATTGTCAAAGTCAATTCCTTCCAAATTTGTGCTTGAACACCAAAAATTTAGGGAACCAAACATATTTTCCTAATAAGAAATAACATAAAACAGCCAGGCATCGTGGTGCATGCTTGTAATCCTAGCACTCAGGAGCCTGAGGGAGGAAGACTGCTGTGAGTTTGAGGCCAGCCTGTGCTACATGAGTTTAAGGACAGCCTGAACTACATAGTGAGACCCTGTGTCCCAAACTCCCCCTGCTAATAGACAAAGAAATAATAGGAAAGAAAATAGTTGGTTCTTAGGCCAAAAATTACACTTATAATTTCATTTTTCTAGGATTTTAACATTTTGCAATGATTTCTTTAACTCTATCATGGTTCTTACAGTTTTCCTCTTAGCTTTACTGTTAGGATCACTAACTCTTTGGAGCCAGGGTTACCATATTTTATACAAATGAAGCACACACACACAAAAAAACACAATGAGGAATGTTTTAACCAGTCTATTTATTTAAATACAGCATGGCCAAAAATTGCATATGGCTTTCATTAATTTTATAAGCTACTACGAGAATAAATGTGAAAATGATAATTTTATCAAATTTATTCAATACCAGAATCGACTGGTTGAAATGACACCCACTGGGGCAATGTTGGGAACAGTCAGTCCATACACAGATGTACTGCTGTGCTTAAAGTGTGTGAGTGGCTTAGGAGCAGGTCTGTGGACTCTGAGGAGAGGTGGTGAAGGTCTGAAGCATGTGCAGTGTAGTGTTAGTAGGGCATAGCAGAAGTCCTCTGACTCTGCCAGTACAACTGTGTTGTGTCCCAGGCGGCTCTCGATGTTCCTCGGGAAAAGTGGTGAGGGGCTGAAGAAATAGACGAGTGAAAGGGCGGGGTCAGGTGGAGCCCGCTCTCCAGGGGGAGGAGAAAAACTGAACAGCCACCCCAGGGGTATTTACTTATACATTTGACAATGTTAGTATCATGTGACACTAGCGACTAATGTTGCCTAGTGCCT
This sequence comes from Dinomys branickii, assembly GCA_004027595.1. Taxonomy (NCBI): domain Eukaryota; kingdom Metazoa; phylum Chordata; class Mammalia; order Rodentia; family Dinomyidae; genus Dinomys; species Dinomys branickii. The sequence continues at coordinate 26,637 of PVLD010011364.1, forward strand.
AATGACTGGAATGGTCTCAGGAAAATAGCTTGATTGCTTTAGGCACTCTGGTCTTGTCCTGCCCACCCTACACATGTGGCCATTTTCCAGCTTCAGCCACTCGTACATCTCCTCTTTTCTGTTTTGTAGTGTAGGCAATGGGTGTTCAGTTGTAGGTACAGCAGCTATGTTTGGAGGATCTTTGTAGAAGAACTTTTGATTCTTGAACTCTTTCCATTCTGAGTGAACTTACTGATTTAGGCTACAGATTTTCAGCCCAAAGATTGTAGGTACCAGTGTACAGCAAGTTATCCCTACAGAGTCCAATAACCCATCACAGTAGTGAGTTACCAGTATACCTGGCAATTGTCAGAAGTTGTTAGTGATTTGAACTTTTTACAGCTAACATATTATTATGACACTGTTTTTGTAAATCTTGTGGTTATACTTTACCTCTGGATGTTTAAAACCAAGTTAATGTGAGACCTGTATTAAATAATTTTTCTATCTATCAAGGTCAGTTAAGTCTCCTCAAGATTTACCTTGGAATCAAGTACAGCACCTCAGGATTTACCTTGGAAACAAGTGTCAGCCATCTGACTGAGTCATGGCCATTGCTTGACCAAGTTGCTTTATGTGAAAGCTTGGGAGATATTTTTCTCTCCTGGAACCCCTGCCACCCATAGGCACACTATACATCATTGAATCACTTTCCTCTGTGGTCCCACAATCTCATTGATCAGAAAATTAGGGACTCAACTGAATTATAGGATGTCACAGAACAGGTACTTCTATGTCCTGAATCCTCACTGACCTTGGAGGGCTAGAGCTAAAATATTGAATATTCTCTTAGCCCTTCTGTTTCTTTAAATGTTTGGTCTCCAAACCTCAGTTGTTAAACATCTAGAAGAGAAGATTAATGACATTACATTGTATGAGAGGCAGTAAGCTTAATATTACTGTCTTATCTGAATATCAATCAGCTTAGTACATAAAAGAGAACTCTAATTTTCTAACAGCTACGTATGTTCTAATATTTGAATCTCTATAGAATGTTAACAGGCAACAGTTACATACTTTACACAGAAAATTAGAAATCAAAATCATATATAACACTGTAGCATGAGAATCATCATGACAGTGTGTAACATACTAACATTTGCATTTTGACATAACATAACCCCTTTAACCAATCGTCTCTATCTAATACACAAGAAGCTTTTACCTAATTTGTTGTCCCTTAATGGGATATACATCACATAAGCTTTTGTTAATGGCAGAGATCTAAATCTGAACGAAAAGTCTTATCACCATAAGCAATCCTTGTTTTACATTTTGGAAGACCTGCACATCTGGAGTCAAGAGAACCTTCATGAGTTATATCTGCAAAAACTGTTTTCCAAACAAGGTCACATTCTGAGGTTTTTGGCTGATACGAATTTTTGGCAGGCATGCTTTTCATTTATCACAGTTAGGATATGTTGGAATTCTTGCAACTATATCTTACACCTTTCTTTCAGAACTGGGCAAGTTTTAGTAATTATCTGCCTCTTTACTGCTTCTGCCCTTTTCTTTTTCTTTTGTCCTTCTGAGGCTCCAAGGTGATACACAGTATTCTTTCTCATGGTATTTTATATGCTCCTTTTGTGTTTTATATGCTATCATTTACTCATGCTTCATTCTGGATGTTTTCTTCTGGCCAATCTTCAAATTCATTAATTTCCTCTTTGGCTGTATCCAATCTGATTTCAAGCATATACTTTAAACTTTTAATTTCGATTAATTGCTCTTTAATTCCCAGCATTTTTCATTTCCAACATTTTGTTTCATTGCATTGCAAACTTTTTTGAAGTTCACATTTATCTCCCTGAAAATATTCAACCTAGTTATTTTAGCTCCTTTACCTCATAACTCTGTTTTCTAGATCTCTGGGGAATGTGCAGGGATTGCATCATTTCTCTTGCTTTTTAATGTCTCAGATGTGGTCCTTCTTTTTCTTATTGTGAGCAAGACATTGCATATAGAAATTGCAGCAATGACACGAGGCTTAGAAATTATCTTTTCTCCAAAGGAGATTTTCTGTGTACTTACGGTTGGGACACTAGCCAGTGGTTGCTACCATCCAATACTAGTGACCAGGACTGTGCTTGGCCAGCTGTTCTTGGGCCCGCACTTTTCAGTGCCCACATTAGTTACAGGCTGTCCTCTTGGGACTCCAGCTAAGGTGTATGTTTCCCAAGTTGGCTTCTCTGTGAAGCTCATGGAACCCAGCATCTGTGCAGCTGCCCTGGGAGGCCTGGAACGCTCAGCTCAGCATCCTATTCCTGCAGATTTTTCTGATCTGGAACACATCCCTGAGGAGAGGCAGCACTGGGAGCTGGGATTTCCTCTCTGGGGCACATTTTCTAGGCCAGGAGATTTCAATACTAGCTAATTATTTAGCTCCACAATATCCACAGATAGACTTCAGTTTATCTGGATTTTCTCATTTTCCCAGTGGGATGTTAGTTTCATCCAATCTATTGCTATCAGAAAGAGGAGACTTCCTAGGCAGTTGTATTTTAAGGCAAGTTTTCCAAAATTGAAATATTCTCAAAATCTGCAGATTCAAGCCACAGTCCACTTTGTGGGAGGCTGGGAATGTTATGTGCCCAATTGAAAAGAGGAGATTCCTGTGTCAAAAAGGCCCATCTTAAACCTGTGTATAGGAAGGTTCTTAATTATTTTTTAAATATGAAAACAGAAGTATCACCTTGCTTCTCTGAGTCTTGACCACAATGACTTTATTTTAATTGGTATACTTCACATGGAAGCTAGGATACTCTACCAGTGAGCTACATTTCCAGCCCTTTTTACCTTTTCTTTTGAGACAGAGTCTCTCTACGTGTCTCTGAAGTGGCTTGGGCTGGAATCCTTCTGTCTCAGCCTCCCAAGTAGCTGGAGTATGCCACAGTGCCCAGTGCCTCACTACAGCCTTTGTTGGATGCTTCAGACACTCTGGTAGAAAGATGAAATCGGGAGAATGCACACCAGTGCATAGGTGTTTATTGCACTGATTTAAGGTGACATAATTGCAGAAGGAAGTGAGCATGTGTATCCTTTGTAAACCAGAAATCTGGCAAAACTTAGAATAGCAGAAGCCTCATTTTCAGGGGAGGTGGCAGGAAAACAACTGATTCTATTATTTATCTATGGGGACATCCAGATATCTCTGTCCTGAGCTGCTGCCTCTCAGGGGTTGTGAGGACTGGCTGCGTGCATCTCTCTTCCTTTTGTTCCCACATACAGGATGTGGGTGTTAATTCACGTGGACAAGGTGTCTGATGGTTAACTAAGAGGGAGAATGTGCTCTGAGTAATGGGCCCAGGGTCCTTTTCTTGCACAATGTGTAACAGCCTTAAAATGTTGAAAACAATCAAGAATTGCTTGTGAACACCATAGACTATCAGTCACTGAGACTTCTGTTCACCTGTTGAGAATGTTGTACTTTTACATTCTACTATGCCATGAGACTGTGTGATGTACACATAGCTTCTGTCCAACAGTCCCCTAAGAGGTCACTCTGCAGCCTTTCCAAAGGCTGTCACGTTCTCAACACCCATCCCCACAAGATACAGGATTTATTCTGTTGTGGCTGGAAGAAGGTGTTCATAAAAAACTGTTGTAGTTCTTGTCTATTTTAAAATAAATGTCATAATAGTATTAAGTTATTGATTCTCAAATCATACTTTCTGGTTTGAAAGAGGTTTTTATATATAACTGTATAGCAGTAGAGGTCTTAAGTGGTCTTGTAAAGACAACATATATTTTTTAAGCAGGTATAAAGTGAATTTGTAATATATCTGATTCCAGGAAGGTGGGATTGATATGGCTCCATCAACAAATGCATGTAGAATGTTGATATTTGACATTCTTAATGTTAGGGAAGTTAATATATTTCCTGATACATGAAACTAATTAAATGGACAGAAGAATGATGGAAGAAAAGTAATATTTCATTACTTTATTCAGTGGTTCAATGAGAGAGACACAAAGAGAGAATCTAAATTATATCTATACCACCTATAGCATCTAGGTGTATATCTGTAGGATTTCTATCTGTACTAGATTTCTTTTTTATTTTAAGAATAAAGGAAGAAAACATGTTAACAAACAGACACCCTTTACAAAATAGCATAAAAATAATACAAACAATACAGAGTAACAGACAAAGTGGTAGGAAATTAACAATGGTTGTTGTATTACATATTGATATCTTCAAAGTTGTTTCTCAGGAAAACAAATAGAGACATGCAACAGTGATCAAACCGGTAATCATTCACTGTTCCTTTCACTAAAGCAATAGAAGACAGTAGTACAACTTTTAGCTATCCTGTATATACATACATACATGATTTCCTCTTATTTCCCTTCTCCTTTCCCACACCCCAGTTGCCCTTTACTTTTGAGCATTTTCCTTTCATTTCACAAGGTCTATCATACCTCCTAGTTTTTATTCACTCTTTCAGGTTCTTACAATAGAGAGACAATACGTTGCTAACAAATGCAGGTCTGATTTATTTCACTTATAAGTATGGTCTCTAGTTGCGACCATTTACCTATAAAATCCTTGAGTTTATCTTTCTTTATAGCTGAGCAATACTCCATTATACAAAAGTACCACAATTTTTTTTATCCAATCCTCAGTGGACGGACAGTTGGGTTGCTTCCACAATTTAACAACTGCAAACTGTGCCACTATGAACATGGGTGCACGTATATCACTGTGATATGATGTTTTCAGATCTTCTGGGAAAATACCCAGAAGGGCAACAGCTGGGTTGAATGGGACCTCTAGACCTAGTTTGCTGAGGAATCTCCAAACTGATTTCCACAGTGGTTTCACCAGTCTGCATTCCCACCAGCAGTGGAGAAGAGTTCCTATTTCTCCACAGCCTCGCTATACCGTATTTCTATCTCTATGTATACTACATTTATTCTGTCTATATCTGTATCCATCATCGTCTGCATCTGTCATCACTGTATCTATATATCAGGTGAAGGCACACAGAGAGTCCTACATATCTGCGGGCCAGACCGAGAAGCCTTTCTCTTTCATCCTGACCTCCTCCTGAGTCATTTCTCCTAGAAAGTTGTCATGCTATTCTTTCTTCTTTCTGTCCCCTTTCACACTCACCCCCTCCTTCTCTAACATTAACTACTTAGAACTTCCTTGGTCAGTGCGCAAGACATAGAGAAGATGGATACCAAAATATGCTTTGGTCTAGTCCCTCATATCCTTGAGTCTAATCCGGTATTTTACATGTTCCACCTTTAATAGCAGGTAAGTGACCATAGAGCGTTTGGAAGAATAGAATTATTATCCCTAAGTAGTAATTCTGCTCCTATCATATGCCTGACTTTTGTCTGGAAAAATTGCTTAACTGACCACTGACCTTTGGGCTTTCCAAGTGCATATCCTTGATACAGACTTGCATGAGACATAGTCATGAGATCTAGGCCTCCAGTTAGATTCATGGAGGACATTTCCATGGGCTCTGGGTCTTTAGCTGCACTCATGCAGGACATTGCTGTGGGATCCAGGCTCTCAGCTGGATTCTTTGGGTCTCTATTGCATACACAGATCTTATACACTCTTTTGCATTTGGCTCTTTGGGTGAATGTTCCAAAATAATCCTATTAATTATATGTCCTGTATTACATCTTTTTCCCTTGTGAACCCTGACTACAATGGGGAGGGCAATCTTAAATATCTTAATATAAGTACACTATTACTATAGTGAGATAAAGAGAGTTTTTATCTGAGCATTTTGCTGTGGGATAGGTCAACTGTTTTTCAGCCTTTTTCCATTACAATGCTTGGAACACATAAGTGGACATATAACACCTTCTAGATAGTATGTAATAGTGGCCTGGAAACAGCAATTCATATGTAACACATTCCCACAGGCTTGAGCCACTTGTAGTACATGCATAACTGTCCCGTCAGGTGGCTTGCATTGGTCCTTTTACTAATAAAATTAACCAAAATAGACAAACTAATCAAACCTAGTTAGTTGCTTGAATTTGAAAAGTTACTGCTCAAATATAAATATTAATCCCTAGAAATATAGGTATAAAATATAAAGGCATTAAACTGTACTGTCATATTCTAAGTATTTCTAGATGGTATCAAAAAGAAGGTCTTAAATGAATTGAATACAATGACTTCTGAGAAACTGTTCTAGAAATATTTTTTATTTAACCACTTTCTGAACCTGCTGGCCATGCAGAGATTATGCCCAGGAAGCTGGCCTGCTAGTTCGGACTTTGTGTATAGGAACTTGGAAAGGAGTGTATTTTGTGCTGGGTCATGAGACCATTTCTGGATGAAACACCAGAGTAGAATTGAGTCTTTTTCCACTAATACATTTTCTTCTGTTATGCACTTGAACATCATTAAAAATAGTTAGTATTGAGATGCTACTCATTATGGGATTATAAGGCTGTACATTAGTATTTTATTAAGCAAGTCATTGGATGCTTTAAAACATCTTTTGCTGTAAAACTGTATCTTACTCAAAATTAACTTTGAGCAATCCTTTATTTTATTTGCTCCAGCTTCATGAAAAACTAAAATCTGATTACATAGTCTACAGAGATGAAATTGAATATTGGTAAATGACAATGAACTTTTTTTTTTCAATGATTTTTAATTACTTTTGAGTTAACTCAGGAATTCACTTTAAGTGCTATTTTATTAGAATTTTTTTCCTCTCAGGATGAACATGTTTGCATTTAATTTTAAATATGTATTTAGTTATAACTATGGGATATGAATAATTAGAATGAATTTACCAGGCTTCGTTGAATGTTACAAAAAAGAAGTCAGATAACATATTAAGTACATGGGGAGAACACATTTCCCACTCTCACCAATGTAATTAGCAACAGAATTCACACTCCTGCTGGATCATAACCATATGATATGATTTATCCTACATAGCCACAAATAATTTAGAACTATAAATCTTAATGATCTGTCTTGGTTACTTTTTTCTCGTTGCTTAGACAAAATACCCAACGCCCAAAATTAAGGAAGGAAAGGTTTATTTAGTTTACAGTTTGTGGATGTTTCAGTCCATACTTGGCTGGCTCAGAGGCAGAGTGGCACATGGCAGAGGGCAAACGTTCATGACGGCAGGGCACAGCAAAAACAAGCAGCAAAAGGGAGGAATGGCAGCAAAGCAGCCTCTCTCCTTCCCTTACATTGTAAACAGGCTACCCCCACCCAGAGGGTGGGTAGCTCTCACACAATCTCCAGGCCTTTTCCTCTTCCTCTGGCTCAGGATGTGTACAAAGTAAGCACCCTGGTTTCCTGCTGAGTCACTCAGCCAAACCTCTAGACTCTCCAAGCTGACACAATGTATCAACCATAATATGACTCTACTTATATTTAAAAATAGAACTGTTACAATCCAATACAGTGATCATAGGCATTGCAGGTGATTTTGTAAGCTATGGTTAAAATAGGAAACTTATCTATCCTCAAAATGTTTAAATGGCAAAACTAGAATGGATAGAAATAAAATATACATATGTGGTGTTTGGTCTCTGAATGGATAAGGAAGAGAAAATGGAAAAGTTTGAAAGTAAATACCACATCAGCTTCAGATGGAGAGAGCAGAGAGGCCCTCCGGCGTGGAGCTCAGCTTCACAGGTGTTCAAACTGAGGCCAAAAGAAAGAAACCGCTGCTCAAGATTGCCAGGAGAGCAAGCTCATGGAGGAGCTGGAATTCATGGCCTGGAAAAGATCTTTTTAAGTAGTCTGCCTTAGAAATATGTTTACATACCTGTGACAGATTTCAAACATACGGGAGAGTGAACGAAATAAAATACCCACACATACGGATGCATTCAGAGGTGTGTGTGTTAATGGTCTGTCAGGTTTGCTTTGGTCTTTCTTCCATGTGAGGAAATAAAACATGCAGTGCATGGCGCAGGGCCCGCTCCCGCTTTGCTCTGGTTCGTAGGAGACTCCTCCTGCACCCAAGGCACTTTGACAGGCCACACTGTGTGCCCTGCGAGTGGGAGGGAGTCTAGGTCTCTATGGAGAGAGTGCCTTCCACTGGAAGAGGTCTCTGCCGCTCCACCCGGTGTCCCGGTTTTGCAAGGTAGCTCACTCACCCACTGTGGACCACCTCCCCTGCAGCATCTCCTGCTTTGGAATTTTAATTTCCCTCAAGGCGCTTATCAATAGCTCAGCTTCTACGTGGTTTTCTCATTTACTTTGTTGTGTATCTCCCTTCAGTTACAATAGAAGATCCAGGTGGTTGATGATTCCTAATTTGTGCCTCTCTTACTGGCTTGGCAGGAAGTAGGCTTTCTACAAGTTATCTGCTGAATGAATGAACGAATGGATGAAAAACAAATGAATGAATCAGGCCACAGGTCCTTATGCACTTTGGGGAGGTTGCCAGTTGGCTTTTCCATTTCTGGGCTAAAGACACAGAGGGGGAGGTGGACATGATCAAAGCATGCTATATGTATGTGCAAAATTCCACAACAAAATGCGTTTACTGCGTGATCAGTGTGCACTAGTAAAGAAAAAGAACACAAGAAGTCAAAGTAAAACTGAAATCAAGTAATTTTATTTAGAATAAAAAGGAATTAAAAACAGGATTTGAGGGTTAAGTGGAAAAATACCAAAAATATCACATAATTAATACACAAAAATAATATTTTTATTAATTGCTTAAGATAGCTCTGTAGTATTTTTCCTACAGTTTATGGCTCATATTCTGATTGGCCTTTTATATGATGATTTTATAATACTGTTTTTGTAGGAGGAACAGAGATATGTTTCTTTTTTACCATGCTTGATGAAAATTTATATATTATGTTGGTAGTTTAAGTTTCTTCTTTTTCAAAATTTATAGCAGAGTGTGTCTAAGAAGTTTTAGGATTTTTATCATGTTTCAGAGAATCTGTATTGTTTCTTTTGTATGTGAGCTTTAATATGCCAAAGCATTTCAAATTCCTTAAATTCTCTTTTGAGGACACTCATTTTCTGTATGACCAGTAATTGGCACACTCTATAAAACTGGATACCAGAAATATAAAATATAGAAGCTGTAGAAGTTGATTAAAGTGTAATGAAGATCACTCTGACCATGTCCGCGAGTTGTCAGTAGGACATGTGGACACTTATCCTGAGAAGCTATCTTACCAGGGCTAGTGGCAAAGGCTGAGTGCCTTTTCATCTGGAATAATCAGACTTCACTCAGCTGAGGTGCCTTCGATGAGAGTGAGCTGTCTGATCTGATCACAGCAGTCTCTCAAAAATGGAACTTCATGTATAGACATATCTGTAGGGAGTATTGCTACAAGTTTGCCCCTTGTAGCCAGAGTTTGCACACACTTTATGTTTTGTAAATCTCATAAAAAAACAAGCAAAAATGCCACTTTTGTAAGTGCACGTGCTGTGTTATCAAGAGAACTTTTATTATCACCAGATATCTATGGCAACCCACTTTCTGTTTATAGTTTCACACGTCTGGTAGTAGAAAGTCTCTCCCACAGATCAGCCTTAGCTTTGTGTATTTCAACCTTTCTGAGTTTCCCCAGCTCACACACTCCAGCACCAGGGTCTTTCAAAGCCCCTCATAGGCTTCTCACACCAGAGTACCCATACGACCTCTGACCCTGACTCGCATATCTCATTATCTGGAAACTGATGCAGTGGGAGATGTGTGTATTCCTAGAAGCCGTTCCTGCACCAGGACAACTAGCAGTAGCATAATTACTTCAAATGAGGGTTTACTACCTAGGTATATTCCACTAAGTCCAAACAAAATGTAAGTACTTCAAAAAAGCTCTCACGGCCTCAATATAGTCCACCAAATCCAAACGAAATCACACTCAACTCAACTTCCTGCTATGCAGCCCCCACAGGAATTCAACACTTTAGGGACTGATGCAGAGTGGGTTGAAAGTAAAGGTGGAGCAAATTCTTGATCTTAGTTTTGCAAAGTTTACAAAAGCAGAGACAGGTGATGTCAGAGGAGGTGGCTTTATGTGTTTCCCCACAGCAGACAAGAGTTCTGTCAGCAGTGGCTCGCTGGTTGAATTAAGCTTCTCTCCTAACGTTGGCTCCTAAGTCACTTTGTTCTATCCAGTTGAGGAAGTTGATGCAATGGCTCAATTAATTTTTCTGGAATACTCTTAGGATTAAAATCATGGCCATAGTTGAGTAACATATATCTTACAGCCCTGACCTCTCACTTTTGGTTGGTATCAGTTGTAGTTTGTGAATGTGTTACCTTTACCCTTAATCTGAATTGTTCTGCCATTCACGTATTTTCAAGTTAGTTCACCAAGTGCATGTTGAGCTCCTATAATGTGTTCAATTGTACCAGGATTGGGAGTACTCACTAGTATGTTAGTGAGGTTGGATATTGTACTAGGAGCTATAATGATAAAAATGTATTTAGATTCTTATATTACAATGGGCAGCTCTGAATTGCTCCTTGGATCCAAATACCTGACTTACATTATTCAGAGTTAATAAACAAGTGAATAGAGAATCGAATGATTAGTACTTCCCACACGAAAACATGCTTCCCTGTGCCACGCATAGCTCGGAGGAGTGAGGCTCTGTTCAGTCCCGTGGCCCTCTGTGACCAATGCCTGTGCCCACCTAGGACTCCTGACCAGTGGTGAGGATGCTGTGCTGGTGCAAGTCCTCGGAGACCCCTCAGAAGAGAATGAGGAAGGAAACAAGAGAGGCATTTGTGTTTTTCCAACAACTGGTTTGAAGTGAGGGGGCATCTGGGAGACCCTTCCTCCCTTTACAGGGTGCACTGATTTTGCTAAAAATTCTCATTACAGCAATAACAGAGTGCATTTTACAAATTAATTGGTATAATTTTATAAGGGCATCTAGAAAAATTACAGTGACATTTGACAAAAAGCACCTTGCACATTAAGTCTAAAGCAGATAAATATAATGAAAGAAAGCATTCTTTAGCAGCCACAGGACCTCCCTATGTCTGTAAGAGTGATACATAAATTGTTTGTATTCCTTACAGCTTTCAGACATGACAGACTAATCTGAGCAATTAGATTCTTGAGAAAGATCGAGAGTTTATTAAATCTTGCCTTAGTCACTCCTAATTAGAACGATTCATTTATCTCCATGGAATAAACCAATGAAGAGCTACAATTCAATCAGGACGTAACTAGTCTTTATCTTAGATGATTAAAAAACCCACCATTATCACCACATACCCATAAAGGGATCTGTAATTAATTAATTAATTACTGAAGCAGACCTCAAATTGCCACTGCATGAAGATGCTAAGTGTATCTTCCAAGTTGCTCTGTAGAGTGATGCGCATGACTTGACACAAGGAATGGCCAATTTCAGTAAACATTTACTCACTGTCTACTATCTGCCAGGTGATGTGCTCAAAACTGTGGATACAGTGGTGGATGAAACACACTAAACCCCATTCTATGGGGTGTGATTCACACAGGCTCAGAGAGACAGGCAAATATTGAAAACATGGAGTATGTTAGATGGTGTGAAGAACTTTGGAAGAGAAATGAAAGAAAACAATACCAATGCTAATAAAAGGGTACTTGTGTGGAGGGGAGGCGGGGAGGTGGGTGGCAGGGAGGCTTCTCAGTAAGGTGGCTTCGAAGCAGAGAGCTGGAGGAGGAGAGGAGCCCTGTGGATGTCAGCAGCAGGTGTCAGGGCAGCTTGGGACTGTGGAGGGCACCAGTGGAGATGCCCACTCAGCAGCTGGAAGAGCATCCTGGAGGATGGCCCGATGGTGGATGCAGAGGAGGACAGACGGAGAGAGCCTCAGCAGCAGGGTGAGGACTGGCTTTTCTTCTGGACGGGAAGCAAGGCTGGTGATCAAATCTGAGCAGAGCAGCCAGGTAAAGTGGCAGAAGCACTCTATCTGTTCAGACCTGGGCTCTGCAAGGTTGGAAATGGGTGACAGCAACTCCCTAAAACTGAGAGAAGACTGGGCAGTGGTGGAGGTGGAACAAGAACCCCCTGGACCTGGACCAATAAAGAGAAGAATCCACAGGATTAGAAAGGAGGAGGACCTGCAGGTGTGATGGCTCACATCTCGTGAGGTCATAGGTGGGAATTTTCAGATGTGGCTGCAGCTAGGGTGTGTGCTGCTGGGATCAGAGAGGTCATATTGGGATTGTGTTATGGTTTGTGTTTAGATGTCCTCCCAAAGCCTCATGTGGTCATGGAGCTTTTTCAGAGGTGGTTGAATCTAGAGTGTGTGATACTCGGGTTAAGGGTGTGTGATTAGTAAATCAGGCCAGTGATTGGTTTGGCAGAGTTCTGGCTAGGATTTGGGCTGTGAGTGCTGCACTCATCCCATGTTACCTACATACAGTACAAGGGACAGAGTCTTGTGTCTCCCCCTTGTTGCTTTGCTACCTTCTGCTCACCACGAACTGTTTCTCCTCTGTGGTTCCTGTCTACAATGCCACGCTGCCTTGGAGGCAGCCAACGAGGGACTGAAATCTCTACAAATGGAGCCAAATACGCCGTTTCCCCTTTAACTTTGGGTGTCAGATATCTTGTCTCAGCAACAAGAAAAGTAACTATGAGTGATTCATGGTGCAATGCTAGGATAAGGCTACACAACCTTGGGCGTGAGTGCTTCCCGCTTTAAGGTGGGGTAACCTGGATAGGCTGTAAGGGACTAAAAGAGGGCCACTGCTTGTCATTGGTCACTTGTCACTTGCTGCTTGTTGCCTCACTGCCTTGCTGCTTTCTGCCTGCTATGAACTGTCCTCTGTGATGCCCTGCTGCCATGCCACCCTGCCTTGGAGCCAACCGACTAAAAACTGAAACCGTGACAAACTGTGAGCCAAGCTGTAAGCTTCCCTCTAACTTTGGGTGTTGGGTATTTTGTCTCTGCAATGAGAAAATCGCTAAGGCAGCAGGATGAGGAGGTGGAGGTTCCACTAGCACTAGGCTCTTGGTAGCTGCGTTGTGCTGTGGGAGAGCTTCATGAGACAATCCTCTCTGCTTTGTCCTTCTGACACCAGATCAAAGGCGGAGCCTATGGAATTAGGTCTGAGCATTGCTCCTCACTCTGGGGACCCTGTCTCTCCCACAAATGTCCATGTGTCTACTGGGTTTTTCTCCCCTTGCTGCCAGCTCTAAGAAACCAGGTATATTTCAGCTCCTTAGAAGCAGTGACCCTATGAATGGGCTGTGAAGAGTGGCTTGTTAGACAGAAAACTGCAGGACCCAGCAATGCTTGATGGCAGAGGTGGATGATGGCCTTGGTTGAGAGATGCTTAGCAGAGGTTTCCTTCCCCATGTGGAGCCCAGCAGAGTTTCTTGGAGAAGGAGAACAGCTCTGAAAGAGCCTGTATAAGATGATTGTCTGCAAATACCAGACAACACTCTTATTTTGTACCAAAAACTATGCTGTGCTGGCCTGCCCATCAGACAGGGGTTGGGCAGTGAGTATCATTCTGCATTCTCACTACATATTGAGCAATCTCTTGTTGCTTCTCACCTGTGCTGTTAGGTAGGTTTGTGTCCTCAGGTGACCAGAGGCAAGTAGCACCTTCTATATCACATACATCACAGAAACCTTTTTCACAGGAACAGCCAGATTAAGAAATTCTGTGAATTCTCTGTTGATGTTTGGGTGGTTTGTGGAAACTTTTGCATGTGTTAAGCTCTTTCACAGCTTCACTGAAACTGATGATTTCATGTGGCCATGATTATCCTGAAACCCCTTTCTAGAGCATGCAAAGCAGGAGCATTTATTTTCTTTTTTATCAAAGTGACATCATGGGTTGCTGCCCCCTCTTCTTTGGAGATTTCATTATAAAAACACAGAATTATTCTGTAGTACAAAGTAAATTTTGGTCAGTGACAACAGTTACTATCTCTATAGCCACTTAGCTCTTGTACTTTTTCCTCCCAAACTCAGTACTGTCTTAACACCAAGTAGGGAGACAGGTATGCAACATCGCACTGCAGCCTCTGGACACGTGAAGGAGGGGTGGGCAGGGAGCTGGCTCCTCCTGGAGTTCCTCTGTTGCACATTGCACAGCTGTACAAACTTCGTCAGAAATGGGATGTAAGAGCTGGTCAACAGTGGCTTGAATTCATGGTGTCAAAATAGTCCTTCAAATTTTTTTTCAAGTGGCAAAAGTTATTCTGTTCTTAATGCTACTCTTTAGCATGTCATGCTTTTCATTAGATTCAGTCATTTCTGTTTGTTTATTTATCACAGGAGTGATGTTAATCTTCTTTTTCTGGTGCCCCTCAGAAATGCTTCACTTTGCATTGTATTTTTACACACATGGTTTTTATATAAATAGTGGTATATAGAAGTAGGACCATGTTAATAATAGTCAATCATTGCAGCTTTATTGGTTGCTATACATTGATGGCAGTGAAGCTTACCCTTTCCCAGGTAGGACATTTATTTTTGTACATCAATTTGACTAGTCATAAGACAGTGAGACATCTGGTCAATCTCCTTCCTGGGCAGCTATGTGAGTGCGCTGTAGTTCATGCTTTGAGTTTGTCCCCTAAAGTTTCATGCTCTGGGAGCCTTTTCCAGTGTGGCAGGGCTCTAATGGTAAAATCTTTAGGAAGTAGGGCCTTGTGGAAGGTGGTTTTGTTGTTGGGAGCACTCCTCTGGGGAGGATTAATGCAGTTGTCATACTCTGGTTAGGTCTCTCAGGAGCAGATTATCTTAAAGCAAGGCTACCCCCACATGCTTGGTTCTTCCCTTTTGATTCTTAGCTATGTAGTGACCCAGAAAACAATGCCTTCAGCAGAGGCCAAAGAGATAGGCTTTCCATGCTAAATAGATGAAATCATCTGTTCTTGGACTCCCGGACTCTAAAACTGTGAGCAAACAAATCTCTGTCTTTGTAAGTACGCAGCTTTAAGTATTTGGTCATAGCAACAGAAAATGGATGAACAGAGTGTGTTTCTGAAGATCACATTTGAATGAGTAGTCTGATAGAGAAGATTGCCCTTCCCAAGGTGCGTGGGCCTCATCCAGTCTGTGAGGACCAGAACAGCGTGAAAAAGTGGAGGAAAGCAGAACTCACTCTCCTGCCCTGACCATCGAGCTGGGGTGCTGGTCCCCTGCTTTTTCTTGGACTAGGACTTCTGCCAGCAGTGCTCCTGGATCTCGGGCAGAGAACTTGGGTGGAACATACATGGCTGGCCCTCCTGGGGCTTCTAGACTGATGACCATGACTCTCTCTCTCACCTCCTGTGGGTTCGGTTTCTGTGGCACACCCTGAGTAATTTGCCACGTTATGGGACAGAATCTCTCTGAGGAAGGAACCATCCATTTGGTTGTTGTTCTTAGCTAATATGATTAATGACAGATTCTGGAAGGAGGTAAATTGTTTTTAGCATGCTATATTTGGATTTATTTTTTCACCAGGAGCTGTGCCAGTCTGCTGTGACTAGAACACACATGCAGGCCTTGGATGAGAGTTGGTTGTAGGTGTTTCAAAGGGAATAAAAGAAATTAAAACTGGTGGTCAAAGTTTTGTTTTTTAAACATTTAGGCATTTCAGAAAAGAGAATTAACTATAGCTTTTCTGCTGGAGAAAAACAGACCTCCCAAAAGTTACCTATTTGTTATTTGCCTTCATTTTAAAATCAGCCTCTATCTCCCAGTAAGCGGCTGAAACTTTTGGCCAAAGGAAGCCCTTTGTGAGCCTGGATGAAGCCAGAGGCGGCAGAACTGGGGAGGAAGAAGAGAGTCCGTGGAGGGCGAGGGACACAGGGACATCACCTATTGTGTGGCTGCAGACTTAAATGTCACATTCAACATATACTTCTGCAGGGCACACAAGAGGGGGTGGCACGACTTGGATAGAAACAGGGCGTCCCTTCCTCCCCACCTGTGCATGTGGGTAAGGACTCAGAGGGTGTGGATGAAGTGCAGGGTCCAACCCCCACAATCTGAGGGGTGAGTTGAGGAGCTCATCAGAGAAACCCTTCATAGAACCAGCAATTTAAGCTGAACAGTGGGCAACCCCTGTGGAGTTTAATCACACTATAGCATGTATTTGCCCCAGGCAGAATTACAAACACATTCTTTTGAAATGAAAAAAAAAAAAAACACTTACCATTTCATTTTGAAATACTTTTACACTTACAGAAGAGTTGCAAGAGCAGTGTGAGAAGGACCTTGGCTCTGAGAGCAGCAAACACAATGCCCTTTCACTCCCCAAACTGTAGATTTTATTTCCTAGTAGCAGGAGAATTCTTCTACAAAACCAGAGGAAAGCAAGCAGAATTAGGAAGTTGGTTCCTGTTCAAATTACACCCTTTGCCTCCAAATGTCTCATCTATTGCTCTTCATTCTCCAAACCTCAGGCCAGAACATTTTCCTTTCTGTGCAAGATCCGACCCAGAGTCCATAGTGCCTCCCCGGCATGCTTTGCGGTCCTCCTTTGGCCTGGAGTGGGTCTAGCTTGGCCTTGGTATTTTGATGTGTATAGTTGTTCCATGGAATGCCATGTGGACTTGTCTGATGTTTCCTCATACTGGATCCAACTTCTGAGATTTGCAGGAATACCCAAAGAATACATTTTCTTTCTGTGCACTGCACTAGAAGGGGCACCAGGTCAGTGGTGTCATTTTGGAGATTGTTCGCTTTTACAATGCAATGAGGCAGGGCTGAGGATGTAGCTCAGCAGCACAAGTGCCTGCCTGGCAGGGACAAGGTCCTGAGTTCGATTCCTGATACCAAAAGAAAAAAAAAGCCAAACAATGTAGTGGGCCGGGATGTCTTATTTCTATCCATTTCTCACCATTGTTAACTAACATACATTTCACATAGTCACAAGTAAGTTACAAAAACACATTTTTGAACCTATTTAATTTTTTTATTTTAAAGAGTAAAAAATAAAAACAACAAAATATTTTCAAAGTAGGTTAGTAGGAGAGTTACAGTAATTAATACATTGTATATTGTTGTCTTCCTAGTAGTTATTCAGAGTACAAGATAAAGGCATAGTGTCTCAACCAAACAATACTAGCACCAACCTTTCTTTTCAATGAACTAAGAGAAGCTAGCTGCATAAACACCTTAATTATCTTGTGTATAAATATATTTTTTTCTTTTTCCCTTTCTTCCTTTCCTTTTTGCCCCCTCAGGTTGTCTTTCCTGTTGAAGAGTTTCTTCCCAATTCACAATAGCTATTGTACATTTTTATTCTATTTTTTTATTTTCAAGAGAGTGAATACTAAAAAATTAAAAATGATTCAGAACTTTAAAACAAGATAGTAAGAAATTAATAGTGGTTGTTATATTGCATATTGTTATCTTCAAAGTAGTTGTTTAGGTTACCAGATGTAGGCAACAAAATTGATAAAAAAAAAACCCTAAACATGAACTGGTCCTTTCAATAAACTGATAGAAATTAGTAGTATAAGTATCTTAGGTATCTGGTGTACACACACACACACACACATATTTTTTTCCCCTTCCTTTTTCTCTTTCCCTCATCCCAGTTGTTCTTTCCCTTCTTACACTAGTGAGACAATATGACATTTAGATATATGGGTTTGATTTATTTATTTTATTAGTTTTATTTTAAGAGAAAAAAAATTAAAGAGTCAAAAAATTAAAAATGATACAGAATTTCAAAACAACATGATAGGACATGAACAATGTTTGTTATATTGCATATTGTTATCTTCAGAGTAGTTGTTCAGGGATTTGATTACTCATATGCATTCAGTTTATTTATTTATGAATATGGTCTCAAGTTGCATCCACTTACCTATAAAAGTCTCCAATTTATCCTTCTTTATGGCTGAGTAGTGCTCCATTATATAAAAATACACATGTTTTTTATCCATTCCTCAGCTGATGGGCATTTGGGTTGTTTCCAAGATTTAGCTATGACAAATTGTGCTACTATAAACATGGGTGTACATATATTGCTGTAGTATGATGTTTTCAATTCTTCTGGGAAAATACCCAGAAGGGGAATAGCTGGATTGAATGGGAGGTGTGGTCCTAGCTTTTTAAGGAACCTCCACACTGATTTTCACAGATGTAGAACCTCCCATCAACAGTGGAGAAGAGTTCCTTCTTCCCCATAGCCCTACCACCATTTGTTATTGGTTGATTTTTTTTTAATGACAGCCATTCTCTCTGGAGTGAGATGGATCTCAGTGTTATTTTAATTTGCATCTCTCAAATGACTAATGATGCTGAACATTTTCTTATGTATTTATTTGCCATTTATATTTCTTCATCTGAGAAATGTGTATTTATCTCAGATGCCCATTTTTGGATTGGGTCTTTGAATTTGGGGTTTGATTTTTTTCAATTGTTTATATGTTCTAGATGTAAGTCCTTGTGTGAGGTACAACTGGTCATAATTTTTTCCCACTCTGTGAGTTGCCTTTTCACTCTGTTGATGATTTATTTTGTTATACAAAAGCTTTTTAGTAAAGCGAGGTCCCATTTGTTATTCTTTGTAATATTTCCCTTGCTATCTGGGTTTTGTTCATGAAGTCTCTGCCTATGCCCATGTCTTATAGCACAGAAGATGCAGGCGTGTCCCCAAACACACGCGGCCACCTCATCTCTGACAAAGGGCCAGATGTGTTCACTGGACGATAGACAGTATCTCTAATAAACGGAATTGGAAAAACTGGCTCTGCACACGCCGAGCACCAAAACTAGACCTGGCCTGTCACTGTGCACTAAAGTCAAAATCAATCAAAGGTCTAAATACTAAAACTGGAACACTAAATTTACTGGAAGAGAAAATAGGTATAAATTTGAACCTATTTAAATACCCCTTTCTGGAGAAAAATTTCACACAGTAGTTCCCTTGTAGTCACTGGAAGTGCTTGCTGGGGCTAATTGTCCCTATGATTCCTGTGATGATTTTCAAAGGTGATTTTATAATTCTACCATTTCTTGCACTTTATTTCTTGCCATTTGGCAAAGGGAAGAATTTTCCCTTGCTTCTCATTTATACATGCTCCCCCAATATGAACTCATCGCTTTCTGTTACATTTAATGAGTTATAATTCACTACTGTTATTTGGCCATTGGAAACCCTTTAGGTTGGTGGATGTATGTGTGTGTGTGTGTGTGTGTGTGTGTGTGTATGTGTGTGTGTGTATGTGCGTTTGTATGTGTATGCACATGTTCATATGTGCACATGTTTTCATACTTCCTTCATTGCTGGGACAAAATACCCAACACCTGAAACTGGAGAAAGAGATATATTTTGGCTCATATTTTATTTTTTTTAATTTTTTGAGCTTTGGTTATTGTATTTTAAGGAGAGTAGTAGAAAAAAGAACAATAGCAAAATACAAACAAAACAAAGCAAAAGCATTAAAAATGATACAGGGTTTCAAACGAAATGATAGGAATGAACAAAGGATGTTATATTACATATTGTTATCTTCAGTGAAGTTGCTCAGATTACCAGATGTAAGAATGCAAGATTGATCAAACCATTAAAGAGAATAAAATAATAATAATTAAAAAATTAGAGACAATACAGAGTTTCACTAGACAAGATGGTAGAATTTCACCGGTGGTTGTCATATTGCATATTGTTGTCTTCATACCAGTTGCTCGGATTACCAGATATGAGCATTGCAGTATTGGTCAAAATATAAAAAGAATTAAGCATTAACTGTTTCCTTTAATAAACCACCAGACATCAGCAGTACAGTTATCCCATCTGTCTGTCTGTCTGTCTATCTATCTATCTATCTAATTTTTTGCCTTAGTTCTTGTTTTCTTTTTGGCTCACATTTTAGTCCATCGTCCACTGGCTTCAGGGCAAGACAACATGGCAGAGGGGTGTGGCAGAGTTGAGTGCTCACAGCATGGCACACAAGAAACAGAGAGAATCAAAGGAAGATTTGAGGAGGAAGATGCACCCTTCCAGGCTACGCCCCAGTAACCATCTCTTCTGACCAGTCCTCACCTTCTAACAGCAAGTCAGCCAGAGGCCCCTAAAATCCAATCGCCCCCCAAAAGTCCCACCTTTAAGCAATGAGGCTCATTGGGGACATCTAGCTATAAAGCATGGCATGAATGTGTGTTGTGTAAGTGTGTTTGCTTGAAGATGTCTTCCTGATTGTTTAGTACTTCTTTCTCTGGCACAGAGAACTGCTTTTTAGCTCATGTTGCTCTTTGCCTGACCCCATCTTTGGATCAGCTGTGCTACCCAAGAGCCCACCCCTGTCAGTGGAGAAGGCCACGGCTGGGGGCTAGGTGTGCTCCTCAGCTTGCAGGCTCAGTCCTTCTGGGCCCTGCTGTGCATGAGCTGGAAAGTGCTTTGCTCCATCTGCTTGTTTTCATATATATTAAGAAGTACTGGTTCGCATTCAAGTCTACCTTCTAGCCCCAATCCCTAGGTTTTATTTTAGCTTTCCATACTTTAACACAGCTTTTTGGAGACATAACTGACATAAATAAACTGAAACCTATTCAAAATATGCAAATTAGTATTTTAAAAAGCTATCTTTAATTCATTTATATTTTTGGCTTTTCATATAAAAGAAAACATGTAATATTTAAACTTGTAGATGATATGTTTCACTTAACATTATGGTAAAAATGTGCATTTATTTTCCTACAAATTACTCAAATTTATCCTTCACCTTTGTTAGCATTAATTTTCAAATATTTTCTTTTCTAGGGCTTGATAACTGATTTAGCTTTTTTATTTAATTTTTTTCTGGCATTGCTTTTGTTAAGAAACTTAATGATCGTATCATTTATGTATTTATTATTTTATTTTTATTTTTTATTTTAAAAATTAAAAAACTGACAAAACAACAATGAAGACAAAATTAAAACAACACAAAAAGAACAAAAATGATACATGACCTCAAAACAAAATGATAGGAATTTACAGTGGTTGCTATATTACATACTGTTATCTTCAATGAAGTTGCTCAGTCCACCAGACATAAGAATATAAGATTGATCAAACAAAGACAGTAATAAGTAAAAATAAATAAATAAATAAAATAATACATTGGAAATGATGCAGAGCTTCACCATGCAAGATGGTAGGAGTTCAACAGTAGTTCTTATACTGTGTATTGTTTTCTGATCAGTCATTCCAATTACCAAATTTAAGCAGGCAAAGTTGGTCAAGAAAAAAAAAATTTTAAGCGTTGACTGTTCCTCTCAATAAACCACAGACATCAGCAATACACTTATTCCAGCTATCCTTATATATACATATAAATTTTGTTTTTCATGAAAAAAACCAAAATAACAAAAACAAATACATAAACAAAACAGCATAGAGAGCAATAAAAATGATACAGAATTTCAAAACATGGTGATAGGATATTAATAATGGTTGTTATATGTCATCTTCAAAATCGTTGCACATATAACCAGATAAAGGCATGCAAGATTGGTCAAACAATTACATATTAACAGTTCCTTTCAATAAATCAACAGATATTAGTAGTACAAGTATCCTAGCTATCCTGTGTGTGTGTGTGTGTGTGTGTATACACACACACACATATTTTTCCTCTTCCTTCTTTCTTTTTCCTCTCCCCACCTTCATCCCAGTTGCTCCTTCCTATTTGAGCACTTTCTTTTCCCTTTCACAATATCTATTGTACTTTTCAGATTTTATTTACTCTTTCAGGTTCTCATGCTAGGGAGGAAATATGATGTTTACACATGTGAATCTGTCATTTATTTTAAAAAGTTTAATTTTTATTTATTGATTAAACAAAATATTCTTAAAATATATGCAATTATGAAAAACAAGATAAAAAACACTAGTATCTACCACCAATATTTTAAAAAATCACCATTATTCCAAGATATTCCTATATTTCCAGAGGTAACTACTATCCTAAAGTTTTATTATCCTCTTAACTTATACTGATAGATTTATTACTTGTGTTTATATCCCTAACAGCATATTTGCTTCTATTTATACAGTTTTGAACAAGTTTGGGAAAAATCTTGTTGGAATTTCATTGAACCTGGGGAACAATTTAGCATAAAATCATTAGCTTTCAGATATTGGGACTTCTCATTCATTAACATAGTCTATGTATATTAGTGTAGACCTTCTATATTATTTTTCAATAGAGCTTTATAATTTTATTCATAAAACACTGCCTTTTCCATTTCTGCGTGGAGGGGACAGTCAGATTCGATGCTGAAGGTTGTTGGTTTTCCGTATTTGACCCTGCGGCCAACATGGAGAAGCTTGGTTCTCATGGTTGTCAAAATATTTCTTCATTTGCTTGATCTTTCTGTAGATAGTCTGCTTTCAGACTAGAGCCACTTGGCCTGGGCCCAGGTTAGTTGAATCCTACAGTGGCCTGGACACCCCAGACTCCTGATGCTACCTCCAATGGCAGGGATGCTGGCTGTGTCCTGTGGTCAGGCTTCCCCCTCCACTGCAGAGGTCCAGCTCAGTTAGAGTCAGGCACTCCCTGCTCATCCAAATGCCAGCTGCTATACCAACTCCATGCTGTATCGTTTGACCTCTGGTTATGAGGTAACTCACTCAATCTCTCTGGGTTTTTTTTCTTATGGAAAATGGAGGGTAAGAAAGTGCTTCTCTCATAAGACCTTGCTGGATCCCAGGTGGACTTGGGTGTGAAACCCTTGTTAAGGTGCCCTTTGTGTGTGAGCACATCACAAGTGCTATGTAAGTGTGAGCCATTTTTAGAAAGCATTGTGTGGTTCTATTTCTGGTTCATTAATTGTGGCTCATAGTTTAGGAGCAGGTACCAGCCTCAGGCCTCCTATCTCTTCCAAAGCAAAGGTAGTGCTGTTCCTTTATGAGATCTCCAGGCCAATTGTTTAGACAGGATCTCCTGTGGGATCCTAATGCTCCAAGCAACATCTGGAGCATGTTAGAAGCAAAAGTTCTCAGGCCCCACCTTACACCAACTCTGCGGAATCAGCCTGTGTTTGGGCCCCAGAATCTGTGCTTTAACAACACCCCCAGCAATCACCAGGTCGAGGATTTAGGTGCAGTGCCGCTGCTTGTGCCCAGCTTATACCCCTGGGGTATGGTAAGCTTCATTCTCACTGAGGCTTTTCCTTTTGCTCTTCCAACGTTGAAAAATTTCAATGTTTATTAGACATTTTTCCAAGTTTCCTAAATGTATTAAATCATTAGTATCCCATAATAGATTATACATTTTTCCACCTGGAGGTATTTCCCAAAATTGTTTTACCACAAAATCTTAGTTCAGAGGGAAGATCTTCAAGTTTTTAGAACATATTTTTGGAAACACTTGCCTAGAGTATAGGACAAAAATGAGTTATGTTTGAAAAGGTCCTTAAATTTCACTTTCAAGATACTTGGTTCTCAGGAGAGGCCATTATAGTATGATCAAATGCAGAATCCATTCAAGAAAGCCTATAAAGTTGGAAATAAAGACATTCGCTAAAGCACTATTGCCCTCTCCTTCCATTTTCCCCAAGATAAATTTTAACAGGATATAATAGTCTTGATCAGTGTAGATTGCATTTTATGTCCCCCCTCCAAAATCTTTTAAATCATACCACAGTCCTCACTGCACATATAAGAAGACAGACATGAATTTGAACCCTCTTAAAGAAAGTGGCTGAGTCCATAAGGGAGGCAGAGCAAGAGAGTCAGGCCTGGGTTTGACACCTGAGGCTGCTGCTCCACAGCTACAGCACAGATCAAGGCCCCAGCTGTTCAGCCTGGTGCTTTTTGGCGCGCATCGAAGAGTGGGATCCTTCTTTGCTTTTTCTCTTTGCAAAGCCAAGACCCCCCCCCCCCACGCTCACACAGGTAGCTATTTTAAACACCTTCAGCCAAGCTATCATCTACAGATTTTGAATTATTCTTTGTTGGAATAGGACCAGCGCATCTCTTGTTGATGAAAACATTTTGCATACACAGTTTTCTTTGCTGCGGTGCTGCGTCACATATGGTCATGAAAATTGCAACTCAGAATGTTACCTTTGATTATTCTCCCCCACTGTGCTTGTGCTTAGATCTTCTTCCAAGCTATTCATGTGAGAACAGAGAATATTGTCTCATTCTTTTCCTTTAACACGTGTGAATACAAGTATTTCATGTGAATTTTCTCTCTGAAGATAGATATGATTATTATACAGTCACTGATTCTAAGGATTTCTTTCTTATTTTTTTAAAATCATGGTTATTGTGGCTTTATGTAAGTTCTACGCTGCCTCTAAGGACCTGACCTAACAAACCTGGAGGTCATTTGCTGTTCTTAAATTTGTCTTATTCAAGGTACATTTCATTTAGTTCTATTATGAGAAGGCAGCATGTTCTAGTAGACAAAGTTGCAGTAAATGGAGATAAGAAAGAAAATTACCATCAGGCATTCCTCCTCCAGACTTTCAGAAGAACATCAGGTCACATGAGCAGAGGCAGCAGAGAGGTCCTGGACAGGCCCTGGAATGCCCTTGTCCCACACATGGCTGTGTTGTGTCATCCTTCCTGTACCTTCTCCTTTTTTCTCTAACTCTAAGCTGGGGTTTCATCACCCTAACTTATCCACTTTTGCTTCCTGCAGTTGATCTCTTACATCTAACACTTTTCAGCTCAGCAGTGCTCAGAAGCCTTGCTATGTGTAGACACTTCTCCAGCCCTGTGATTCATCCAGCCAACATGTATTGAGTCCTTATTATACACTGACTGACCTTAGCAATGACTCACACAGGCAAAGATACACAGACTCTACATTCTGCAGGGAGAAGAATTAATACATGATGCAGAAAATAAACAGTGACTTAAGGGATATGTGTGATGGTAAAAGTAGAGTGGGGTGGAAGGGATTGGAAGAGCTTGGGATTGGCTGGGGAGGGTAGCACGGGACTCAGTACAGATGCGTTCAGCACATCTCTGATAATGTGACTTTAACTAAAGAGTTAGAGGAGAGGAGGTGCTCTCTAAGGCAGGTGTAAAGGAGGATGGCGCTAGGACCTGGCACGCAGAGGAACCAGGATGTGATCCGGTTAGAATGGAGGCATTGTTGAGAGTAGACTGCACATGTGCAAAGTGAAAGTGGGGGATCCGGCGAACCTGGAGATGGGGACAGTGGCTCCGACCGGGGGGGGGGGGGAGATGTGGAGCTAGGGAGAAATGGCAACATTCTGGATATTTTTCAAAGAGAAAGTGAACATGATTTACGATGGACAAGATATAGAGCATTGGGGAAGGGAGTCTGATACTTCCAAGGAGAAGGAGAAGTGCAGTTGGTAAAGGTGAGTAGAAGGTTTTCAGAAGAGGAGAGAAGACCCCTTGTGAGTGAGATCTTTACCTGTGGATGTGTAACTGATGCAGCTGCCGAACATGTGAGTCTGGACTTCAGTAGAGATGTGCAAGTCAGAAATGGAGACTTCAGTGTGGTCTCCAAGCAGGTATTGCTCAAAGGTGTGAGTGTGGAGGACCTCACCAGTGGGGCTTGGCATGGAAGGAATGACACATTCTAGTAAAATCTAAAAAGTGTGAACATCA
Organism: Dinomys branickii; assembly: GCA_004027595.1. Lineage (NCBI taxonomy): Eukaryota > Metazoa > Chordata > Mammalia > Rodentia > Dinomyidae > Dinomys > Dinomys branickii. Next base: position 52,140 of record PVLD010011364.1, read on the forward strand.
GAATATGCAAGATGAGTGTCAGTAGCTTGGAAGAGATTCCTGGAGAGAGGGTTATAAGCCTCACAGACATAGCTTGCATGGAACTGAGTTTATGTTGTATAGAGGAGTTCTAAGTGACAATTTGGTAGATTTACTTGGTAGTAATTGTTTTTCTCTTATAGTGGTCATAAAATGTTACAGGTCTTAAATGTGTGCAGTCTTAGGTAATGTGTAATGTGATAAATGAAATAAGGTTTTTGTTTGTAAGATGCCACCATTTTACAATGCATGATTCCTTACACCTTCACTATCAAAGTCATAGCTCAGTCACGTTTGCAAATTTCTGTTTACCTGAAGCCCAATAAATTTTTTTCTAAGTAACGTTATCGAAGAATAGCTGATTTAGCTGAAGGATTGACAAAAATCGTATGTGTAAATTATTCCACTTATGGTAGCAGTAATTTATTCTAAATAAATAGGATCCGCAGCCATCTGTTATAGCTGTTCGTACAGGAAAAGCCTGCTCTTTTCTATCTTCACAAACTTATGTTCACATAACAAATGCAGGATTGTGCAAATTGCCAGTGCGCGCTTATTGAAGGGAAGTGTCAGGGGGCAGTAGCTCAGCCTCAGTGTTCCTCCTGCCTCACTCCAGTGGTAGATGCGAACCCAGAGCTAAATTGTAAGAGGCTTCATCTCGGTTGAGGATTACAAAACAGCCAAGTGTCAGAGGAATGAGAAGGAATGCTCTGGGCCTGGCATCATCCAGCCACGCCCTCCGGGCCAGCCCTCTTTTCCTTATATCTCCTGCCTTCTGTACCGTGATGTCTTGAAGGCCACGGGAATGAAGGCTGCGTGAAGCACTACCACCACCGTGCTTGTCTTGAAAGCTCATCAATGGTTTTTTTTGAGATACGATGGATTTAAAGCCAAATGTCACCCAGGTTTAGGTCCCTTGAGAAAGTCTTCTGCTCATCACTTGCCCAGTGTTAGGGTAGAGCCCAGAAGTCCTAGAGGCTTACCATCCTCAAATGAGAAGACTCAGAGAGCAGTGAAGTGAGACTCAGTCAGTGCCATGCCTGCTGCAAGTGAGCAGCAAGACACAGGGGTGCACGGCAAGATGATTCACACTCAGAGCAGAGGCACCAGGAGCATCAGCACAGGAGCTTCATCCTTCTAAGTCCCCTGAATGATGTCACCAAATGGTCCAGATGGTGCCTTGCACAAAGTGGGTAGTTCCAAGGTGAGATCATCAGGGCCAGTGGCTCAGCACCTTTTGTAAAGCACTGAAAAAGCCAAGTTCCTCCTTGTCCATCAGGAAGAACATAGTCACACACACTGTAGTTGCTGTGGCTTGCATAACTGGCTACAAAACTATCTCTGGACCCAAGGACAGATGGGCCAGTGGAGTGGCACACTCAGCTAGGATGTGCAGGGATGGCCCTTTCTGCAGCTGGCTTTGTGGTCCCTATAGTTTCTCAGCCGAACTCAGGTGTTCACACAGATTTGCTACCTGTTAGCCACTCAGATTAGATACACGGGCCAACAGGGACAAAATTTATTTAATCCGTGTCGTACAATAGTGGCTTGAGGTATCATCAGCAGAACTGATTGATGGGAGCACATCTCTGGCCAGTGCTAATTTCAGGTTTCTAGGGGTCCAGCATGTAGTCACCTGTGAGATGTACAGGACTGTGACCAGTAGGTCTTATTCAGGTAACTGTGTACTTTCTGCTTTGTGGTGTGCATGAACTGCCCCTCCTAAGGGAGATTTGTTGGTGATGCAGATATCACCACAAACAGGGAAGATGTGTGGCCAGTTTATTATGCACTGTGATGTACCACTCACTGCAAATTTAGGACAATCTTCTTTTTTACTTTAAAGAGGATAAAAATAATTGAAAAATTAGAAATGATACAGAATTTCACTAAAGAAGATGATAGGAATTCAACAATGGTTGTTACATAGACGTTTTTCCTGGGATATAGGAAAGGAGAAAAGAGAGAAGGAAAGGGAAAAATACATATGTGTAGATACATAGGACAGCTGGGATAATTGTACTGCTGGTTTCTACTGCTCTACTGAAAGGAATGTTAATGCTTAAACTGTTTTGACCAAATTTGCATACTTCTGTCTGGTAATGTGAACCACTAATTTGAAGACAACAGTATAGAATAATCTGCTGAGGCTTGTGCTGTCTCATTGCCTGGGGTAGAAAAACCTAAGGGTAGATTCCCAACCATTGTCTCTAGTATGTGAGCTCTGTTAATGGAGCAGTGCTCACACTGCTGTATGGAGCCAACTGGAAGTCACTATATCCAAAGGTGGAGAGGTTCTCTTTACCTGGAGGCCCAACAAGAGGTCTGGAGTCATGGCAAATAATTGCAGAGCATGCTCGATGAGCCCCAAACCCTCTACCCCCAGACACCCTTCATGGCCCATTCTCTCCCACATTCAAATATACCAAGAGTCACCCTAGGTTAGCATTTGCTTTAAACCTAGTTGGATCCCTACTGTATTACTTTTGGCAAACCACGTGGGCAGCAACATATTGTGACACTTACACATGGCAGAACCCAAGATGATCTGGGCCTGAACTTATATCAGAATAAAACAAGCGTGCTGGTCTAGGTGTTCACGTACACACAAGGAAATGTCAGAATAACCACCCAGTCCTGACCGTGCCCATGTGAATTTTTCCATTTCCACTTTGAGTAGACAGGAATGATGGGCAGGTTGGATATAATGCTGCTATACTCAGGTAGACTAGGTGGGTGTTTGCCAGACTGTCAGGTTTACTTAGAAGATGAAGAAAGTGTTACCTAGTTATTCCCTCCTTCCCACAGCTCCCAGGGTGTTGGAATTATTCTGCCTCCATAGCCAGCTAGGCTGTTCGGCAACCTCATGGTCAGAGGTCAGGGAGTTGTGTATGATGACGGCACTTGCAAGCATCCATGCTTGTTCGAGTCATAGCTTGAGGGGAGTCCTCGAGTTCACGACAGGTTAGAATCCTGTGTTTCCTCATCTGCTCCACCTAAAATTGAAGCCTACTACTGAGGTGACACCTGTCAGGCTTCCCTGATGCCAGATCAGTGCAAAAACAAATAGTTGGGATTATCATGGTGGAATCAGAGGCAGAGAGTCAGTCTCCCTGTCCCTCTGCAGTTTTTCTCCTTGCAAATGGGTGTTTCCCAGGCAGGAGCAACTGCCCTTACCTGCCTTTCTACCTGACCAAGATATGGCATTCATGCTGCTGATAAAGAAGCCTTTCCAGAAATTATTATCCCTTAAGTCCTTAAAAACCTATTCAGCCTATTGATGGTGACAGGAGTATATCCATCAAATGCATGGTCACCAGTTCACTGTTGGGTCCTTTCCACTATAACAGTGAATCATCAATTATAGCAGGTCTGGATAATGATAAGCACAGGCCAACTTAGTCCTAAGCACTGCAACTATGTGGCCAGCACCTTCCACTCTTACAAGCACAGCAACTCCAAAATGGGAATTGGTGTCCATGGCTACTAAACACCAGTCACGGCCATAAGGTGATGGCAGATGACTGGTGTAGTCTGTTGGTCTATGACCAATGTAAACAGCCAAGCTATTAGCCAAAGTTCAAGATCTGGGAAAATAGAAAATGTATCATCCTTAGGAGCATTGTTCATGACAAGGGTGATGGATTTTAATGTGGTCCATCGTGTTGACTGGGTCCTACCAATCATTCATCCAGAGATGTCCTTGGGGCTGAATGCCCACCACTTCTCACTGGAAGCCATCATCTTTTAATTTGGGCCAGTCACCATCAGACCAAATCTAAGTATCCTCAGGTGATTCCTAAAAAGGAGACCCTCAGGAAACCTTGGTTGTCCAAGGGAGGGATCAAGGTGACCTACAGTTATGGCCACTAAGGTTGTGGTAGAAAAGTTCTATAACAAGAGGACTCACTGATGGGACCAGATATTGCTTTTGCTTAAACATATCATTTCCATTTAACAAATAAAGATAACCTACCTTTTAAGTGTAGATGTTGACCCAAGTCAAGGCAAGAATGAATATCGCTGTCTCAGGGACCTATCTTTGTATGATAGCTGCCATTGCATCTTCCCTTGACCTTGACACCTGTGGGGCCCAGGATGAGTGAACCACCCACGGACTCTCCTGTGAACTCATATCTGCGCTAAAGCTCTTACTCTTCTTCCTTACTGAATCTATAAGGATGACATCATCAACATCGTGGGGCTGAGCCTCTCAAAGCGGGAGAAGCTCGTCCCACTCCTGACACTCATGAATGGCAAAAAGCAAGAAAAACTAGGTTCTAGCAGCAACAGTAAATATGTACTGGAGTCTGGGCACACAAAGATCTTCACCTTCTGGTGTCAAAAAGATCAAGAATAAAACAGTGGAAATATTCAAGGTGACATATGAAGTGCTGTTTGTGTAGTTAATTCCGTTACAGTCACAATACCTGGACCAGCTGGGCCTGTGGAAGTGACAAATTAATTCAGTTGGCAGTAATCTCCCTTAATTCTCTGGCTCTTGTTAGCTTTCTCACTGGCTGCACAGGCCATTGTACTGGGATTCCGTGTCGCTCAATACTCCTGCTGTCTTTAAGTTATCAAGCAGGCTGTGATCTGATCTCCTGAAATCCCATACAGATTTTGTTCTATAGTGAGGGAGAAAACCAGAAGCCCCCTTTGTGATGTTATGCCTTTGCCCTGCTATGATTTCCCTGCAAGTGGCACTTGCTGTCTGGAAACTTCACCCTTAACCTTTATGAGGGTCACAGGACAAACATGTAGAACAGCACCGATTAGAACTATGCGTGTTTGACCAGGGGTTACAGCGTAGACATGTAAGTACCCTTCCGGGAGGTCACAGTTCCTGCCATTTCCAAATCCGATTAATCAGATGCATGGTTCTCACCCACTATGAGTCTCACCCACCATCTGGTTAGATGGTCCCTGAGAACCTTGTAACCAACGGGCCATACCCCTGTTGCACTGCACTCCACTGGTGCAGAAGTTCTCTCTTCACCCCTGGGGATGGAGAGACTTTAACCTGGATGTACTCCCCCTTCTCTGAGGGGCTGCCAAATCAGGACACAGGCATAGAAATTTGCCCCCAGAGGGCATTCCAGCCTCTGGGTTCCTGCAGAGAGAGATAATGAGCTTCTTGGGTGTCTTGGTTACTTTTCCTTCATTGCTGAGACAAAACACCTGATGCCCAGAATTCAGGAAGGAAAGGTTTATTTAGCTGACAGTTTATGAAGGTTTCAGTGTGTACCTGGATGACGGCAAGGCAGGGTGGCGCATGGCGGAGGGCAACAGTTCACGGAAGAGGAAGACAGCAAAAGCAGCAAGAGCAAAGGGGAGGAGCAGCGCAAGCAGCCTCTTTTCCTTCCTTACACCGTGTGCAAATTACCAGCCCCATGCCGAGTGCAGCATTCACACTCCTAATCCAGCACCAGACCATGAATCAGTCATAAGCTCTAAAAGCTGCTCCATGAGTGCATGAGGCTTGGGGACACATTCAGACACAAACCGTAACACTGGGGGAACTTCAGTTTCTGCCACTGAGATCACTACCCGAATGGTCTCCTGGCTCAGGGCATGGGCTGGGTTTCTTCTTTGAGGACCTCTTATGTTAGCGGCCACATCCACAATGCCTGTGCCTGATTTCTTTTGAGGTCTGCTTTTATTCTGACTTCAGTTTTTAATTTTTTTGATTGGACAGACTTTGCCTTGTACAGGAGGGTCTTTCCTTTGGCCCTCAACTGTCGCAGCTTCCACCTCAGTGTCATATGGTATGAGCAAAGTTAGGGGAGTTCTCTGCATGCAGGGCCGAGGGGGTGGTAAAGTTGCATCTAGAGCACTGCATCTGAAGCATGTTCTCCTTGTCAGGGCTTTCAGCTCTCTATTATTTGACCACCAAGAGATTCCATGAAATTTTATTGGTTATGCTGGCTCCAGTGGGGTCATTGGAACTGAAGTCCAAAGTGGAAAGAATTGTTGTGGGCATGATTCTGTCCCTGTGAGAGGTCTGTACACTGGTTTGGTACCCAGGATCAAGCTTGGGACTGCCTAATTTGCTGCCCTTTGCATTCTGGGACAGTGGCCCCAACCTTTCAGGGAAGATAATTTTTCCATGGATGAGTGGGAGTGGGTTTTGGATTAAATGTTCGTAAGGCGTGTGCTACTGGGGTTACTCACATGCACAGATCCCCGTGGGGTTCTTGCTCTCCTGAGAATCTAGTTCAGCACCTGACCTGACAGAAGGCAGAGCTCAGGTGGTGATGTGGGTGATGATGTGCGGACAGGGAGCTCCTGTAAACACAGATGGAGTTTTCACCACCTTGGAGGCCACTCACCTCCTGCGTGTGGCCAGTTCCCAACAAGCTATGGAATGAGGTAGTCAGTGGCCTCAGAATTGGGCACCCCTGCTCCAAAGCATAGCTTCCTCCACCCAGAGGTACCATCCAAGGATAACAGTTCTCAGCTTGTGGACCAGGCAGAGCCTGGGCCCCCCTCTACCCCTGATGCAGGTTACATGTCACCACTATGTGAAGGCTCACTGTCCTACAGGGGAGGTTTAAACTGAGGATGCTCACACAGAGCACTTGTGGTTTCTTCTCTGGTGGGCTTGGAGTTCCCTTCTGGTCCTACCACAACCATCATATCATTTGCATGTCTGCATCCATTCTTATGCTGTTAACTTCTACCCGCCAGCCCTACCCATGGATGTTAACAACCATGGCAGTGCAGGGTGTCTTACTTCATCCTTTTCCCATCACTTGGGCAAGAATTTGCTAACGCCTCCTGGGGGGCTTTCTTCCATTTTCCAACCTGGACTGTGGCCTTCTTGCTGTGTCCCTTCTAACAAGTTGTGGTCTTCGCGATGCCCTGCTCAGTGTGCTTGTTTTTAGCTAAGAACTCTGAACTCATAGAGCAAGGGCTGGTAAATAGCCCACTGGCCAAATTTTGCCTGTCCCTGTTTTCAGATGGGTCATGAGTATGAATCATTTTTCATAGTTTTAAATGGTTAATGAATAAAGACAAATAATGTTTCCTGATGTGTGAAAATTATCTGAAGTTGGAATTTCAGTGTCCATTGTCAAAGTCATGCATTTGCACACCATTAGTGTAGACTCACTGGCAGAGTTGAATAATTGCAGCAGAAATTATATGGCCCAGAAAGCACACAATTTACTGCAATATTTGCTGTTTGCAGAAAAAACTTTGCTGACTCTCACCATAAAGGAGTCGAGTAGCAGCAAAATTCCAAAGGCGACAGTGAAGAAAGCAAGCAAGCAGGCTTGTCATGGGTCCATCAGGACAGAAGTGGACAGTGGGACTCTACCTAGACAGTACCATTCACAGCACAGAAGACAGAACATTGGCAAAGCCATTCTGGGGACCAGGGGGAATAATCTGAGGGGCTATGTCTGGTCCCTGGCTCCTTCCTCTCTGGCTCTTGCCCTGCTCTCTGCTTCCTGACACTGTGAGCCGAGCAGCTTTTCTTGGCCTGTTCTTTCACTATGACGTCTCTGCCTTGGAGCCAGATGCCATGACCTGATTCTTCTGAAGCCATGAGCTGCATTCAGGCTCTCCGTTAGGTTGAAGGTGTCCTGTGTTTTGTCTCAGTGATAGGAAAGCTGAGCGATATACTTGAGACCTCAGTTCCACACAGGTGAGTGTGCCCACGTGCCCATATCTGGTGTCCTGGCTTACCTGGAACTGCGGATGATGTTCCTCTGTCTTTTGCAAAGATTTACACACTGTCACCCTCAGAAATCTCTTTCACAAGCAAACTTCAGGACATTTTACAAATAGTGTCACACTTATTTAGTATTTATGGATTTTAACCATTTAAGATGTGTAAATTTATGCTTTAAAAATCCTTCTTTTTAACAATTTATGACTCACTGATGATGATTTTTAGTGTTATCCCCCAGCCCAGCTTTCTGCTTAAGCCTTGTGGTTTTATTGTGCAGTTTTGCATAACGTGGTGATGTTTTGGAATTCACACATCATGTCATAGCAAAGCTGATTATGCCCTATAAAATGCAGATTGCTATAGAAGTAAAATTGCTGTTTTTTTCCTTAAAGCTGTAGTTATCCCTGTCAAACAGAGTGCATAACTTATGAATGGTTGAAATGTGTCAGTGATTATATAATTAATAAAGAGTGAAGTATTTTAAATCAGCAAGTCATAACCAGCTATTAAAAAAGACAAAATATAAGTTTGCTTGTTGTGATGTTACATGTATTTTTCAATGTAGTGAACAAACCAAGAAATTGGAAAGTCATGAGCTAGTTGCTGGATGATGGACCAAAGTTCAATAGAAACAACTCAGGTAAAATTCAGTGGCCCAGAAACCAGAATTCGAGAGTTTTCTTTGTCCCTAAAACCAGTGACCTTAATGCTCATTATCATACAGCATGTATGATGTCATTCTTGGCTTTAGTTTATATTTTTTATAATTTATTTTTACTTTACCATGACTTTTCCAATTGATCTTATTTTCACAATATATGTGCCTTTTAGGCTGCTTTTAGGTCTTTAGAATGAAGTTTTTAGGAATCAGACAAAGTGAGATTTCAACTCTGGCTCCCTGGCTGCTTAGTCATTGACCATTTTTATCTCCGTGTCCTCACCTGTTTAGGGGCAGTGCTGGCTGTGTCTCCTGCTCACCTGTGCAGAGTGCACGGCACCAGCATGTGCTAACTGCTGCTACCACAAGCAGTAAGGCACCTGTGCTGCCTCGCACCAGCAGTAGCTCCGGGGTCTCCAGGGCCTCCTTCCGTGACTTTCTGTACGCACCAGTAACTTTTAGCTCCTTCTCTTGCCTTCCCTTCTCGCCTTCCTTCCCAGTGAGGCTGCCTTCATTACCACCCTCACTGCTCAAACTTGGCTCTATGTTTTGCGTCTGTTCATCCACCTTGACTTAGTTTCATGCACAAATATGCAAATATATCAGGTACTCTGAGGATGAGGAAGAGGTCTTGTTCCTGTATAATAAAGTGCACCTGGGGAGGCGGGCAGCTACAGTGATTCCCTGAGGGGGTAATGTGGGGACTTGATCTGAAACACGAGGAAGGTGTAGTCAGAGTATCTAAAATGAGAAGATATACTTCTGGCAATTAAGTCAAATGAGATAAGAATCAACTTTGGCAAAATTATGCTAGAGATTATTAAATGGACAATTGAACAGATCACTGATTATTAAATGAATGGTTGGTTATAACCTAACACACTCAGGTTATGATCGCTAGGAACCAACATGCTTTCAAACAAAGCAGGTGAATGCAGTGTCACTTCTCTCTGTTTTATGAGAGAAAAGGCATTAAGGTTTTAGCAGCATACAGTAAGGTTTCAATAAAGAGTTTGGCCAAGTCTTTGATAGAAAATAATTTTTTATAAGGTAGAAAATATTGAGTCAAATGGAGTGAAGAGGAAATAAGGGGGTCCAAAACTGGCTAAGTGGTCACAGTTCCCTTGGGAAAGTTACAGGGGTAGTGAAATCCTGGAGACACCAAGTGGCATGCCATGTGGCCAAGCTTCTCTGCCAACCCTCCTTGCAAGTTCAAATTGATTCCACAGAAGCATGAAAGTGTGTCTTAGTTCTGTTCTTCCTGCTGGCATGAAGTATCCACCACCCACAACTTAAGGGAGGGTTATTTGGGCTTAGCTCTCATAGAGGTTGATAGCCGGCTGCTTCCGGGGCAGAAGCAGCACGGCAGAGGGGCACGGTGGCGGAAAGGGGCTCACACCCCAGGGCGCAGGAAGAGGAGAGGGGAGCTGGCCGGAGCGCACCATTCTAGGCCAACCCTTAGGGACCCGTCTCCAACCGGGTTCCACCCCCAGCTGCAAATCAGCTATCGCGCCCTCACGACCTAATCACCCTGAAAACGCCTCTCCTCTGAACATGCGAGCCTGTTAGGGGACATTCTAAGCCATATCGACTTTTATCTCATTGTGGGAGATGCAAGCCAGAGCCCCAACACAGGCATGGGTTGGCTTAATCAGTCTCTGTAAAGCCTCTGACTAATGGGAAGGATGAGGCAAAAATGTCAATAGAGGTAAATGAAAAATCTAACAACCAGGAAATTGTCATGTCTCATCTGATTTGGTAATCTAGGAGCTTGGGAGAGACAGATTACAGGACATCTTATTATTTATCACTGTAGCGAATGTGCTTCACAGTCTAAATGGAAATGACACGAGAATATAAACGGCAATAAACTTTCCCAACAATAAAATAAAAGGAAAACCCCACATCATTTCAAGTTTGATGAACTGAGATTCAGGAGCCAGAACAAAAGGTGATCATGGCAGCCAGGTGTTTCTGAACAGCTGATTACGTGATGGGTCTCACTCCATTCCCGGGTGTCACAGTTTAAGCTGGACTTGGACCAAGCTGAGGCAGAGAGAGGTTAGAAACCACAGTTGTCAGTCAGCCTATTGAACACTGTTAGTGCAGGATGGTGAAAGTGCCCTCAGATGCAGGTGCCTAAGAGTAGACTGGTGGGCTGTTGATTAGAAAGCATTTCAAAAATGCAGTATTGTCTTATGAAGTGAAATTCTTGTATCTGAAAAAGAAAAGTGATTTTCTGTCTGAATGCAGTTTTCTGTTTCATTTGATGAGAGAAAACCCTGAAACTGAGAAATTTACTTTTTTTGAGCAAAAGTTAAATCAATTCCAGTAAAAGAGTAGAATGTCAGAATAGATTTTTGTTTTTGCTCATATGTGCTTGGACAATGGCTCTTCATTTGGTCTTCACCTCATTCCTTGCTGTCTCCAGGGAAAAGTTTTGAGGGTTAATTCAGCTGTTGAGCACATATCCTTGTCCACCACCTGCAGGATCTCTCCACCCTCTGTGCAGTACTTCCCATAGCCTGGGGAACCTCACATTTGTGTTACTTCATGGGAAATATCCCTCCTATCATGGCACAGTCTGACATCATCCTAATGTTATAAGCATGTAGGTAAGAGTATTTACTTGCAAATTAAGGAGTGGGGAAAATGTCAAGGAAGTAAATTGTAAAGTGGAGTCTTATAATGTTAGAAAAAAATTGGTTTTTAGCATGAAAGTCAAATAAATGAAAAGTAAAGTTCTAGCTGATTTAAGGTACATTCAACCTCAGTAGGTAATAGTTATACAATCTGAGACAATATTGAGCCCCTGAAGTCCTCTTCCTACCAGTCAGTGAATGCACAGGTTAGTTGAATTGTTGAGTAAACAGTTTCCAGGTTTCATTTGCTTGATCTATGCACCATGATAATCAACTGGTGTCAACTTGCATAAGAAATATCTAGCTGATTGGTTTAGGATGGTTCTGGGTGTGTCTGGATGATTAACTTACTGCAGAAGGAGGACCCACCCTGGATGTGGTAGCACTTAACCAATAGGCTTGTAGCCTGGGTGGAATAAAAAGGAAGAGGGAAGTCTCCCTTCTGCTTGTTTGGAGGAGCTTCAGTCTTTGCTCTCAGCTATTGCTGTCTGTCTTCAGACTTCCAGCCCAGACCTTGTGGCTTTCTGATGACTCACTGTGATTCTGCAGTGTGCTCCAGGTCTTCCATCTCAGACAGATCATCCAGGTCCACAGTGGGCAGAGTGTCCCTTCTGCACACTTATGCACTTAATTCTTCACACAGCTGTTATAAGCTCACCTTGTAGATCTCACATTCCTCTTGTAAGCACTAACTGATACACACATGCACGTGTGTTTGTGAACACTTAGGTGTGTGTGTATATATAGACTTCATATTCTTAAAATACTTCCAGGGAGCATGCTTACAATGATTCTCTTTCTCCTTCCCAAGTTCACTAGAACATGAAACTCGCAAGAGAGATTTATCTTATGAGCATAAGGAATTTAGAGAGAATTGGGTAAACAGGATCACCGTACATCCAGCTGTTCAATTGATTTCATGTTTATCTCAGAGTGTAATTGAATTTGAAGCTCCAGAAGAAGCAAATTGGAGCTGACAATAACCGAGCACATTACTTGGTTTCTAATGCCATGACAGGCCTTAAGGTCTCTATTCATTTCACACACAGCACACCTGGTCCCTCCCCTGCACAGGAAGCACTTGCTTTGTCAGAGTTCAGATGTGACAGGTGTGACATCCTCTGGACCACTTACACAGCTTGGGGAAAAATGCAGACTCTTGCAGAAATCTCACATCCTGGCTGTAGCTGCAGGCATCTCTCCTGCCCTTTCCTAGTGACACAGCAAAGAGGAAGAGAGCGTCACCTCCACAGGTGAGTCCTCAGGATATATTGCAAAAGAAGATTTTCCCTCCTGTTCCAGGTCCTGGTGTTTCTTTCCACTGCACAACTGGCAAAACCACTGCAAATTCAGATGCAAATCTCTGCCCTTCCTAGCTGCTTTTTGAAGACGATGTTTTGCTCCCCTTCCCTGTTGGAAGCAAGAACAGAATGGGGGATTCCACCTGGGATGGGCTGGGTATGTGTTCATTTGCGGGTCTCCAGATGCCTTCCTCTGGATTTGGTGAACCCCCAAATCCTTTGCATCTTTGTAGGTCAAATAATATGCGCCCCAAATTCAATGAGAAAGGCTCTTTGGGTAAAAGGATCCCAAGTGAACTTTTATAGTGAACAGTATGTGCTGGCTTATATTGTGCTGTAAATTTCACATTACATAAAGTACTATTATGTAGATGGGAATATTATTATCTTCAGTTTGTGTTTGGCCAAGTCACTTATTTAAGTAAAGCAGCAGTATGTACACTCTGCACTTCATTCATTTTGATACAGCTCGGCACAGTAGTTGCCGCTAAGTGCCTGCCCTGTCTGGTTTCCTCCACTTGCTGGGGATAACAACTGCCCAAGACCTACCCTTGCTGTTGAGAAACTTCAGGGTCTTGTGAATGTGAGAAAGAAGCAAAGACTCCTTAACAGATCCTTTAGCTTCCTGGATTACTATTTAAGTGAAAAAGATAGACTGGAAAAACCAAGCAAATTCCATGATTTCAGACTCCTTGAATTCAATCAAAAGACACTTAGCCAGTGATATCTCCATGGCAATGGGAAGGATGCATTTGACCAGGAGTGGATCCACCAAGAACCTCCAGGGTGACAGGGACATTCTGTGTCAGCTCCATGATCAACCTCTTGTTTTGACCTTCCAGACTCTCCTGGGGTGCATTTTGGGCTCTAGCTCTTAGGCCCAGGTGGAGTGCCCAGGCTCTGTGTTTCCTGAGGTCTGGTCAGCCTCTGTACCACTTCCACGGGCCAAGATCATGGGTGTAGCATCCACTACATCACACAATGATTCAGGTCCTGGAGTCCCCAGCTCAGTGCCTGAGAATATTCTGGTGCTCAACAAATGTGGGCTGACATGAGCAAAAGGACAGAGCCTTTTTTTGGGGAAAAGATCAATTTAGTTCAGTTATTAGGGAGAGTTGGCCACCAATTCCTCCTACTCATGACCTTGCCTGTCTTCTTACCTTGAAGAAGAAGATCATTTCCTTTCGTGCTTACTGGTGACTTTGCCACAGCTGTCCCTGACGGGATGCCCAGCTAGTCCATCTTGAGCACAGGGAGTCTACTGCTTCTGCTCTTCCCCTG